>APFE030595450.1:149097-164015 GCA_000404065.3 Pinus taeda | reverse complement strand
AAGAGGCACGTTTTTCAAAACTGTCCCGATGATGTTTTCCGAGTACACATCTAGAACAAACACCATCTCTGCAAGATAACATAGGAAGACCTGTCACCATATTTTCTTTACATAGATGCTGAAGGGAGCGATAGTTTAAGTGACCAAATCGCTCATGCCAATGTTTGCTCACTTCATCATTATGAGCAACAAATACTGAGGGAAGATTTGATGACCCAAAGTTGTGAAACTTATACAACCTTGTGGAATCATCAGCAATACCAGTAGCTAGAATCTGTTTAGGATCTCTTAGATCCTTGATTACAACATCATGAGCTGAAAATTCAACAATTTTACCTTCACCTGAATGAGTTATCTGATATACAGATAGAAGGTTGCAGGATAAGGTTGGAACACATAATACATCATTAAATTGACCATTGTCTATATAAACAGTTCCAGTCCCTACAACACTAAGAGATCTATCATCACCAACATATATATTTTTGGTGTTACAATCATTTAAAGAAGAAAACGTGGCTCTGTTTTTGGCCATGTGATAAGATGCTCCAGAATCAATGAGCCACTCATGAGAATGAGAGGAAAATGATACATTTAGTGCATATCCAGACCGAGATGTTTGAAAACCACATGCAGAAAGTGCCATTCCTGAAGATGAAGTTGAAGATGAAGAGTGCTCCGAATGGATGTTATGCTTCTTCATTGCTGCTTCCAAGGCTTCCATCTTCTTAAAGAATTTGGTTCCTAAGTGGCCATCTCGATTACAAAAGTGGCAATGTCTATCATTCTTCTTCCCTTTGTTTTTATTTTCCTTATCATTCGGGTGAAATGATTTTTCATTTTGAGGCTGAAATTCCTTAGGACCCTTGTTTGGTTTAGTACCATTCCTTTTAGGATATGACTTCTTAGGATTCTTTGAATTTGGTTGCTGCTGGGTGGTTAACTCTTTCTTAGAAGAGTTTCCAACATTAAGAAGACCAAGGTGTAAGAGTTTTTCTTGTTCTCTTATTAAAGAATCACAAAAAGAATCAAAGGAAGGGGACTTGTAGGTTTGTCCTTGAGAAAAGAAGGCTTCTCTTGTAGAATGGAAGGTGGAAACAAACAAAGAGTAGGCTGGTCCCAACTTATTAAGAATGGAATAGATAAGGTTACTATCTTCTTTCTTAACCTTAACACCTTCCAAGAGAAGTCTAAGGGTCTTTAACTTGGAGAAAAAATCTTCAATGCAAGAAAAATTATTGGGGTCCAATGTAAGCAACTCATTTTCAAGTTGATGGGCTCTAAGTTCATTTTTTATTCCAAAAACTTTAGTAAGATGTTCCATTGCTTTATCAGGAGTATCAAGTTCTGCAATATGGAATCTAAGATCTGGAGAAGTAGACATCCCTATCAACCCACGTGCTTGATCTTTCCTATTTTCCCATTTACCTGCCTTATCTTCATCTTTCGGTTTGGTTTCTTGGTCTGAGGCTATTCTGTAAAGACTTTTACTTCTAACTAAATCCACAATGTAGGACCACCATTGGAAGTAGTTTGTGCTGTCAAGAATAACTTGGCATGGACTTAACAGAAACTGAAGCTATATATGCTGAAACTAAGTGTTCCAATGGAAAGATCTTGAAAAATTAAGTTGGTTAAAAAAAAAACGGCTCTGAAAACGGCTTCTTGATGATGAAGTTACGGCCTTTTGAAGAAAAGTTGATGAAGGCGTCGACGAAGTGCGGGAATGT
This sequence comes from Pinus taeda, assembly GCA_000404065.3. NCBI lineage: Eukaryota > Viridiplantae > Streptophyta > Pinopsida > Pinales > Pinaceae > Pinus > Pinus taeda. The sequence goes on along the minus strand of APFE030595450.1, from coordinate 162,285 downwards.
GTGGAAATAAAAAAAATGCCCCCTTTCCAACAAAAAAGAGACTTGAACTCAAGACCTCTACTCTCATAAATTAGCTTTGAACCAAGTGAGCTAAACTAAAAGATTGAGAGAGAGAGGGGGGGCTTTGTTTTTTTTTTAGTCACTGAAGCTTTCGGTTGCGTGCTTGCTTCCGAAAGATCTTTTTCCCTACAGAAAAAAGAAAACACAGAACCCAACACAGACATACAAAAAAAACAAAACTTACGGCTTAAATTTAGCTTTACCCGGAAACTAAATATTTTCCTCTATGTTTCTAATTTTCCGAGATCACACTAAGGCGCAGCGCAAAAGAGCATACGTATGAGAAAAATCCTTCCTCTCGGTTTTTGATTTGCCTAGATCGCACAGAATCGCTGGCCAAAGAGCATACACAGAAATGAAAGGTATAGATCTGGTAACAAAAAAAGAAGCTAAATAAACCAAAATAATAAATAGAGATAAAATAACTAGAAACTGCAAAAAACACATTGTATACCTCCAGATCTTAAAAATGACGTAGCTAGGGCTACCAGAAACCTTTTCACGTCAAACGAAAGGGGTTCCTCAATGGAACAGATGCTCCTAACACAACAGAACAATCCTCTCGGCCTATAAGCAGTCAGAAACAACAGATCTAAGAAACGATAGTCGGATGTAGTTCTATCGGCTTGAGATTTGGATCACCAATGGACGCGGCCCTCAAATAGCTCTGATACCATGTAGGAATTTACAGGGTAAGTTCCTCAGATAGAACACCAAACGACACTGCTCACAAACAGATCACAGATCAATACACCAGTATTTTTGACGTGGTTAAAACCCTCAAAGAGGGAAAGAGTCCACAGACTGAGCCGATGTGGCCTCTTCAGACAATTTATTAATAAAAGAATGAAATTTTACATAAGATTCTCTCATGAATAGTTAACCTACAAATGACCCTCCATGCTCTTTAAATAGATATGATGGACGAATTAGGTGTTAAGCCACGGATCAAGTGTCGGTAATACCGAGGAGAGAATGAACCGTTGGATCACTACATATCGTGACCGTCGGATTGTAAGTTACAAAAGTACATAGTAAAGAAACACACTTTACCTAACTCTATACTAGACCAAGTTATACTTAACTATTTCCTATGTGTCAGAATATCCTAACATCTAGCTTTCATTACTTCAAACAAGTCATTATGGAATTTTCACTATAATTTTTTTTCTACGAAGTTTTAGAAGCTAAAATTAAGACCCATTTGAGCTGAAAATTGAATATAAAGGTAAATGATATTGAAAAGAAGAATATGATTGATGTCTTCATAGGGACTTTAAAGGATAACATTTAACATGATGTTTTCCTTTGGGCACCTGATTCATTGTAGAAGGATTTTACGTTGGCAAGAAAAATTTGAAGAAAAATTATGGCAACAAGGAATCCTACCACTGACAATTATAAATATGGAAGTGTTATTCCTCCTAAATTTCCACAACCTAGAGGGTTGACACCACAATAATTGGAATACAAAATATCAAATAGGATATGTTACAGTTGTCATCGAAAATACACTAAAGGTCATAAGCGTACTAAGAAAAAATTGATTTACACAGATTGGGAAGAGGAGGAAGAAAATGAACAAGAAACATCACAATATGAGGATATGCACCAAGAAACAGCCCTAGATAAAGAAGAAATGAATCCAGACATATCTTGTAATGCATTGACAGGAATTACCACTCCTCAAACTCTCAATATAGAAGGACATATGAAGAAGAAAAAGGTAATAGTGTTGATTGATTTATATAGTACCCATAATTTAATTCATTATAAGTTAGCAAGGGAATTAAATTCTTCCTATATCTAGCACCAAATTGTCAAGTGATGGTTTCAAATGAAGGAACCATAAATTTCTCTACAAAGTTCCATAATATCAAGCTATCCATGGAAGAATATGTATTGAATATTCCAATTCTTTCCATTCCAATAGGTCGTGATGATTTTGTACTAGGAGTCCAATGGTTACAATATTTGGGTTCGATCGCTTTTAATTTTAAAGAACTTTCCTTGAATTTTTCTGGGAAGGAAAGGAAGTTGAACTAAGGGGTATCACAGGGAAATTAGAAAAGGTAATCAACTCTAACAGTGTGATAAATCTTCTAAAGAAAGAACAATGGGACATACTTGCACAATTATGTGCATTAGAGGTACAAACAATGAAATCATCTAATTCTACAGACCAACAAAAAGTATTGGAAAATCATTCTAATGTTCAAGCAGTGGAAGATTACATCAAGCATCAACAACAAGCTCTCTAGCTCTTAAAGGATAATGTCACTTTGGCACAAAATTGAATGAAACAAAAGGTAGATCAACATCAGAACAAAAGAAGTTTTCATGTAGGAAACTAGGTATTTTTACGGCTAGAACCATACAAACAAATGCCCCTCAAGTAAGCTAAGAAGGATAAGAAATTATCACCAAAGTACTATGGTCCTTACAAGGTGTTGAAAAAGATTGGCACTATAGAATACAATCTGGGGCTTCTTGCATCTTCCCCAAAGCACCCAGTTCTCCACGTTTCATACTTAATGAAGGTTGTAGGTGAAAAGCTCTTAGTTCAAACAACATTTTTGGAAATTGATGAGGAAGGAAAATCATAGTTGAATGTAAAGTAGTCACAAAAAAAAGAACATGATAGCTACGAAATTGACTAATTTGAATGTATCTCTTCAAGTGGAATAACTTACCTGCTAAATATTTCACATAGGAGGATGAGAATTTTATACAGAAGCATCTAGAACTACTCAGGAATTTAGGACAACACATTTTGAAGGACAGGGGCATGTTAGGTCCCTATACTACTAGTGTATCCCATTATTGTTATTATTGCAACCCCCTTATTGTATTGTTGTGCCCATGTAGTCCCCATATTTTTATTATTGCGCCCTATAGGAGCCCACTATTGTTACTGTTGTTCCCTTACAATATTATTGTTATGTCAACTCTGATTATATTGTAACCCCTTAGACTCCTATATATAGAAAGCAGGTCTTATCATTTCTATCATCCAAGAATTTTTCATTTATGTAATGTAAATGAGGTTTCCCACTCGAAGAGGCTTATTTGAAAGTCGTTGATCTATCTCTTCTTCTATTTTGTGATTTACTTTCATAACGCTGCTTCAACACCTAACTAATTTTATCACAAGTTCTATTATGTAGCAAAAAAAAATCAACTACCTTTCACAAGTTTATCTTTAATAGAAGAAGAAATAAAACATCACACAACACATATATCATATGAGGGAGGGACAACTCCCATATAACTTGAGTCTACACAATATAATTAAATTCTATATTTCAACTATACAAATAATTATTCACGTCATGTAGCCTTCAAAATATTGGCCTACACACTTCTGCCCAAATCATGTACCCACCATGCACACCTTCCATCTCATCGTTCAACCTCACCTAGCTTCACCATTAAACCTCACCCAACTTCGCCATTCAACCTTGCCCAGATTCACCTTTCGTTCTTTCCTAGCCTATCATTTGGCCCTGCTATCGTTCAGCTCCAACGCTGCTACGGTTTTCCCTATCTAACATTGTCGTCCCTCCGAGTCGACACTACCATTCAGCCTTCCCAACACTACCATTCTCCCATCCCATCACTACTTTTTAGCCTACCCAACACTATCGTGCTGCCCTACTAGTGTTATCATTCATCATACCACACCTATACATAGTGACCTCAGGTATTTTCGACGCACAAGTTTATCACTTTGTCCCACACCCAAGTTTGTGCCCATCTACCTTGCGATACATGTGCTCAAGAAACCCCAAACTTCGATGTTTCAGCAATTCCCAGTCCTGCACCCTACACCCTGCCTACACACCTTTACCTTGCCTTTATTCTTCACCATTTTCTCTACAATTTATTTTTTCTTTCTTGTTAGATGCTTTTATGCCTCTCCACAATTCGAACACCTCTTATTTATACAATGTCTTGTGTACCTCTCCCACAAACCAAAGTGTCTCTTAATTCACCTTCCTCGATGGGTCAGCTCACCTCCATGGGTCAACTCTCCTATGTGAGTTGGTTGACTTGCCACATAACATGTCACTGCCATGTTGCTTTGGTGGGTTGTAGGTCGGCTCAATCTATGTTGGCTATGTTTCACACTTCACATGACTCACTCATCCACTATCGCAATTCATCCGCTTATCTCGTCTTACACTTCGATGCTCCGCCTGCCCGGGCGCTCGACAACCTAGGTGATGGGCCTCTAAATTAGACATAAATTAAGGTCCATGCCTCTAAATTAAACATAAATTAAGGCCTATGACCATCCTATAGCACATTAAACCTCTCTTTTTGCATTAGATAATGTATTTTTAACTTTTATATATTCATTAGGAACGTTTGTGAATAATTTTATATTTGTGCCTAATATTATTTATTTTTGTGGAATATTTTGAGAATATTGGGCAGATTATGAAGATTTGAAGGAGGAGATAATTTAGGGACTTGCTCACTACTACAGGAGAATCAATGTTAAATAATAAATCAACAATGTATTATGGAATTATGGCACAAATTGTAGAACTCCAATGATTGAGAAAATTGAGGAATGTGTTCCTTGCCATTTAATGTAGGTTCCTAGTATTGGGAATCAAATCCACTTATCAGGTTATTTTGGTGGGGAAAGCTTCCTATTTTCATGCAAAATTATTCCTAATCACTTTGTATAATTACCAAGTCAAATTTTCCTCTAGGGATAGATTTTCATGTCTTCTTGTGGAGAGAACTCGTATTTTTGCAGCTCCATTGTATTTTCTCGAAGGGATGTAATTCTATTGATGCAAATAATGAATATTGGTGTCATGTTCAACTTCTAAATATTGTTCTCCTCTAGAGGTCTCTAATTTTTCTTAGGCTTGGCCATTCTAGTCGCCTCAGAGCTCTTTTTTATCATTTTCTTTTCTTCTTATCACTTCTTATTCACATGCATCTCTTGTTTTTATTTCTTTCTATTTTTGCATTTAGTATTAGTGACTTCTTGTTATAGGATTGGGTTAAAGGGTTGATTTAAGATATTTTGAAGCATCAAAAGCATAACTTAATCCTTGGAAAAGATTTGGAAGGTCATAGTGATCATTGATCTACTGGATTAGCTTTCTTATTCCCAAATCTAGATTTCTGGAACTCCATTGTGGCAAAAACAATAAATTTATGCTATTTTTTAGAGCATGGTAAGGAGATTCAATCGAGTTGGTTCCACTTTCATTAGATCTCAAAATAATTATACTTAATAACAAAATTTTCCCCATTTCATTTTCACTTGATTAGGTTAGGAATTTAATAGATTTACTAGCTCACTAGTTCTCGAATTTCTAGATTTTAGACTAGTAATTTTCTGCTATTTTTTATAGCATTCCAATGAACTTCAATCAAGTTGATTCCACTTATATTAGATCAAAAAAAAATTGTATTTAATAAAAAAATTGGCTCTGTTTCATTTTCACTTGATTAGGTTAGGAATTTGATAGATTTACTAGCTCACTAGTTCTCAAATTTATTATTTTTAGACTAGTAATTTTCCGTTATTTAATAAATCATTCCCATGTATAGATGAATTTGCAGATAGATGTAGAAGATAATTTTTTTGTTGTGGGAGTTTCTACATTTCGGGGAGACCTCATCTTGTTTGCCTCATCCAAGCCTCATCCATCCATGTCACCAAAGCAAAAAAATCCATTTCCATTGAGCAAATCTACCCATCTTGAATCCCTTGCTTGAGTTATGTGTAGTGTCCACCACCTCCATTCCCTATTATTCCATTATCCACATTTCCCCATATCCATTCCACCTTGTAGACCACTTCATAAGCTTTCGGCCTGTTTTTTGTAATAAAATAGGGGATCTTGTAGACATCTTATAGGAAAACTTGCAGTGGCTTTCTTGAGCCCGCATTGAGAAAATTCATCACTAAAAGCTAGGATTAGGCCCCTACTTGCCATCCAATCAATCTAAACCATTGTAATCATTTTCCTCCACACATGGATCCATTTCAAAATAACCAAGCAAGATTAGCATTTACATTTTTCAAGAAAAAATATAAAAAAGGAAAAAGTTATTTTATATTTATTCATGCATGTAACAGTTAGCACACTCTAGATCCAATTCTATGCTTAGTTAGTTTAAATCATCACATATGAAAAATAGGGTTAGTTTAGGTTTATTTTACATATAGTTCATGATCTATATGCAATTAGAAAATGTTTCATTCCTTGTACTTTATTTCTTACAATATGTTAGGGTTTCCATTTTAGTTCATTTTTTGCAATTAGTTTATAGTTTGATTTTAGTACATGCACTCCATTACATCATGACAACAAAGAAACAACACATTGTATGATGCACATATAGTGTCGATACCTCTTATGTTTGTATGAACCCTAGGTTTATAATTAAAAATTAGTAGACTTGGGAGTTGCAACATTCTTGCTGCAATACCGAGGCTCATCACTTCTTGGCATCGTTGCTAGGAAGGTTTCAAAGCATGCATTATTTTCTTCCCCAGTTGATTCATTTCTTTTGAATTTTTGAAAAAATAAAATTTTTTTACCAGGCATATTTCATTTCCAAAATAGAAAAGTGCATTGCATTAGTGTTTTCATTCAATCGTAAAAACAAAAAAAAACATCCAACACGACCACCCCCCCACCCCATTTGACCACGTGGTGCAGTAAGAGCCAGGTCACCATTCACTTTTGTAGTTATAAGAAGAATATATGGAAAATAATGTAGAATAAATGGATGGAGATGATGACAATGAGGAAGATCCTCTTAGATTTCCTATTCAAGATACTAATGGTACTGTGCACATGAAGAACATCCCTCCATATTTTCTTCCAAAATTTCATGGTCGAACATCAGAGGATATAGAAACCTTTCTCTTTGATTTCGAAATTATTTATAGACCTTATGGTTACTTATTAAAAACTCAAAAACTGATATTGTTTCCAGAAACATTGAAGGATAGAGGTCTTAAATGGTTCATGAGTTAAGTGACTAATTCAATAAGATCATGGAATGATATGCAAAATATATTTGTAGAAAAATATAAAGATCATGATTTTAAAGAAGAAATCCTTAGAATGAATTGAAAAAAATATGAGAGTCTAGATGATCTAACAGAGATATTCATGTATAATGTTAACAGGGCAAAACTACATCATTTAGAATCTGACACACTGAAAACCCTCTTACTTAGAACAATTAGGGATGAGTGGATTGATCTCCTTGATCTCATGAGTGGAGGTGATGTATACCAACTATCATTTGAAGAAATTTGTGAAACACTCAAAAACATATCAAGAGGAAGGGAAAGGCTAAGTAAATCAACATCAAGATTGGTAAGTGAAGCTAAATTTGGAAATTTTCTTTATAACCTTAAAACAAAAATTATTAGCAATCTAAGTGAGCAAGGATAAATTTTAAGAATGAAAGATGAAAAAGATATTGATATTTTTGTTTTCCATACAGAATCACATAATGTTAAATATTTTCCATCATTACCAACACTAAAGAAAGTTTACCAAGAGGACAATGGAGTAATTCAATTGCCAATGCAACTATGTTATGTATCTCCAAGAGGACCATGGAAACCTATTCAATCTAGTATGATGCAATAACCTAATTCACAATCTCAATATTATCCATATCCATCTAAAAATAATTGGAACACACCCTTTCCTTGGGAACATTAGCCAGCTCAACCCCAAAACCAATCTTGGCAATAAGGTTGGCAAGAAACTTATGGGGGCCATCCAAAATACCCTCAATATCCTTGATACCCAACTCCATGTTATCCCTACCATTCACCTCCACTACAACCACAACCCTAACCACATCCCTCTCAAATATCCACTCCCACTCAACTACCTATACCACCATTTCCAAATTCATACATTGAAGTAGGTCAACCCACTTGCAATGCTGAGGTACAACACTTCCAAACATCTCCTCTTGAGATCAATGGTATTGACCATAGCTCAGGAACAATTTTGAAAAAACAGATACTTGATATCATTGAAGGACCACATCCAAAAGAAGAATATTCAAACAAGAAGACCACAAAATCATGGGTTGCGCTTGATGAAGATCAGACATCAAAATTAGAGATCGAGAGAGATCCCTCATGGTTACTATCAAATCATTCATTTATTCAAGAGAACAATCAACAAAAAGAGGAAGATTTGAAGGTCATGGTAGAAAAATACATGAAGAATGATGTAGATAAGCAATAAAACCAAGGGCATCAAAGTTATATTGAGGCTTCGTTCCAGAAAAGGAGCATCACTTTCTTCTTCAACTATACTTGATCCTTTCAAAGTCAAATCATTTGGTCTCTGAAATCCAGGTACATTCAAATCATTAATTGCAAGCCTACACATCAACTTTTCTATCATCTTGATGTGGACATAGCTCCATTGGAAGTATTATTATACTTGAAAGTGATTTTGTTTTTCAAGTAGGGTAGGGTAGAAAAAAAACATGAAAAATAAGAGAAAAAAATAAAAATCTCAAGTGAAAATCTACTTTGAGGCGCATTAGATTGGCTCATTGATTAAAAATCACCATGAGGTGGTCAATGGGTTTAGAAAAAAGGAAAAAGGATAAAAACAAAAAGATCATAACTGAAACCCCCTTTGAGGCGCCTAGGGAGACCTACTAGTTGAAAACCTCCTTGAGGTAGCTAGTAGGCATAGAAAAAGAAAAAAAAATAATAAATATAAAATCTTTGCTCCATGTGTCACTCTGATGAATGCATGTACTCTTCAACATCTACAAGAAAAACAAGTTGGCGCCAACAAAAGAAAATAATTGGTCAAGCCTAGTCGAAAGAAGTTAAATTTTGACTTTCTCTTCCTTTGCTCAAATACTCCAACAAGGCCAAATACATGCCAATCCATTACCCTCATCTATTTCCATGATCCACCCATCATTATCAAGCTTTTCCCATTCAATTTGCTTACTATCTAAAAAGCTAAAAGAATGCTCTGTTTTACTACAGGAAACAAAAATACATAGAGCATAAATTTATTTTTTCCATAACTTGAAACCATGCATCCACTTACCAAGATGTTTCATGGGGAGATGAGTATGGATGATGGTAACATTCCCAAGCAATTTCAGAAAAATCTAGTACATAGATTCCAACAAATGAGCCTCCATCACCTACAATTATTTTTTATTTTTCTGAATATCCGTGCATCCATGTAAAAAAAATTTTCATGGGGAGATCCATAAGCATGATGGTAACATGCACAAGAAATTTGAACACATTCTAGTGCACTATTTCCAAAAATTCGGCCTCCATCAACATCATCCATTTTTAGTTTTTGTCAAGATTCGTGCATCCATTAGCCAAATGTTTTTTATGGGGAGGTGCATAATGATGATGAAAAGATGGTAAGAAATTTTTAGGACAATCCATTCTAACATTTCAGAGAGATGGACAAAGCAATTCTACTACTAGAGGCTCTCCTTAATTACTACAAGGTCTCTACAAGAAGTTCGAAACTACTACAAGATCTCTATTGGAAGTCCGAGAAGAAGCTACAAGAGGAAATATGAGGGAGAAATGGGTAAAAAGGTCAGATATTATTTAGGGAAGGTTGATATAGGTACCCCAACACATGCACATCAACATCAACTCAGCAGCAGTATGCATGTCTCTCCAACAACCATCAGGTAGGTACAAGTATGCAATATTCTTGAACTCTTCTCTTGAGCATATTATAGTTAAAAAATTGTTGTCAATGCATAAGAGATGAGATTTTATAAGCTAAGGATGGATTAGTAGTCTTAATTTCCTTCAACTAGTTAGTTGTAGCTCACTCCTTCAGTCATGCAACGTTGAAAGGTCAAATTATGAAGGGTGATGATTTCAAGGAATGAGGACTGCAGTTAAGGGACGAAATTTTTGCAAAGGTCATGTCACCACAACATTCCAAGCCCTCCATCCACTTCATATTCACTATATATACATCATTCATCCATCCCATTTCATAATTTCAAAAACAAACCCTACACTCTATCTCACTCTAAACATTTCTTGAAAAACAAACAGAGCATTCTCTCCATTTTCACAAACCTAAATCATTTATCATCACTCCCATACAGTTTGAAGACTGTGAAGGAAGAAGGAATGATTGCGACAGGAAGCAAGAATATTTCTACAAGAAGGAATAAAGGAACAAATTGTGCTAAAAGCAAAAAAAAAAGGCAATTCCTAAGAGAGACCTAATCAAAATAGAAAACTCCAAGGCCTTTAGGCAATCATGTAGGCCACAAAAGAAAAGAAGAAGCCAGGCTAATGGTCTCAGGGAAAAATGGTTTTTCTTTGAACAAATATGTTTTTGGGCTTGTCCTTGTGAAACTTACATCTAAGATTCATAATTCACAATAGAGAGGCCACCACGGCCATGAATGAGGCACAATGAGGTCACTAAGTTTCTTATAGGATGAGCAACAATTTCAGCAGAGGTGTATGATGGGCCTCTAAATTAGACATAAATTAAGGCCATGTCTCTAAATTAAACATAAATTAAGGCCTATGGCCATCCTTCAGCACATTAAACCTCTTTCTTTGGATTAGATAATGTATTTTTAACTTTAATATAATCATTATGAAAGTTTATGAATAATTGGATATTTGTGCCTAATATTATTTATTTTTTTGGATTATTATGAGAATATTGGGTAGCTTATGAAGATTGAGAGGAGGAGATAATTTAGGGACTTTCTCCCCACTACAAGAGGATCAATATTAAATAATAAATCAACAACATATTATGGAATTATGGCACGGGTTTTGGAACTCAAATGATTGAGAAAATCTAGGAATGAGTTCCCTTCCATTTAATGCAGATTCCTTGTATTGGGAACCAGATCCACTAATCAAAGGATTTTGGTTGGGAAAGCTTCCACCTTTCATGGGGAATGATTCCTAATCATTTTGATAAGTACCAAGTCGAATTTTCCTCTAGGGATAGATTTTCATTACTCTTCTTGCGGAGAGAACTCGTACTTTTGCAGCTCCATTGTATTTTCTTGGATGCATGTAAGTGTATTGATGAAAATAATGAAGATTGATGTCATGTTCAACTTCTAAATATTTTTCTCCTCCATATATATCTAAGTTTCCTTGGTCTTTCCATCCCAGGAGCCTAATAGCTCTTTTGTATCATTTTCGTTTCTTCTTGTCACTTCTTATTCACATGCATCTCTTATTTTTAGTTCTTTCTATTTACGGATTTAGTATTAATGATTTCTTGTTGTAGGATTGGGTTAAATGGTTTATGTAATTTATTTTGTAGGATCAAAAGCATAATTTATCCTTTGAAAATATTTGGAAGGTCATAGTGATCATTGCGCTACTTGGATTAGCTTTCTTATTCCCAAATCTAGATTTCTGGAACTCCTTTGTGACAAAGAACAATACATTTATGTTATTTTTTAGAGAATACTAACGAGCTTAAATTAATTTGGTTCCACATGAATTAGATTGAAAAATACATTCTATTTAATAAAAAAAAATTACCCCATTGCATTTTCACATGATTAGGTTAGATATTTCATAGATTTACTAGATCACTAGTTCTCAATTTTCTAGATTTTAGACTAGTAATTTTTTGCTATTTTTTTATAGAATGCTAATGATCATTAGTAAAGTTGATTCCACTTGCATAATATCATAATAAAATTATAGTTAATAATTTTTTTCCCCATTTCATTTGCACATCATTAGGATAGACATTTGATAGATTTACTAGCTCACTAGTTATTGAATTTCTAATTTTTAGACTAGTAATTTTCCATTATTTAATAAATATTTACCATGTATAGATGAATTTGTGGATAGATGCAGTCAATAATGTGTGTTTTTGCAGGATATTTTACATTACAAAGAGACCTCATATTTTTCAACTCATCCAAGCCTCATCCATCCATGTTTCCAAAGCAAAAATTGTCATTTCTATAGAGAAAATCTGCCCATCTTGAAGCCCTTGCTTGAGTTTTGGGTAGTTTCCACCACCTCCATGCTTTATTATTCCATTATTCACCATTTCCAAGCTCCATTCCACCTTCTAGAGCAATTCCTAAGCTTTTGGCTTGCTTTTTGTAATGACACAGGGGATCCTGTAGACATCTTGTAGGAAAACATTTAGTAGCCTGTTTTGAGCCTGAATTGAGGAAAATCATCATTAGAAGCCAGGATTAGGCCCCTACTTGCCCTACAATCCATTTGAACCATTCTAGTTCTTTTCCTCCACACCTTTTTCCCCTGCCAAAGAACCAAGCAAGATTAGCATTTACATTTTTCAAGCGAAAAGATTAAAAGTAAAAAGCTATTTTATATTTATTCATGCACACAGTAGTTAGCACTCTATAGATCAGATTCCTTGCTCAGTTACTTTAAATCATCACATATGATAAATAGGGTTAATTTAGGTTTCCTTTACATATATTTCATCATCTTTATACAATTAGAATATGTTTCTTTCCTTATAATTTATTTCTTGTAATAGGTTAGGGTTTCCATTTCAGTTCATTTTTTGCAATTAGTTTAGGGTTTGATTTCAACACATGCACTCCATTACATCATGACAGCAAAGGTAGGACACATTTTATGCTACACTTGTATTGTCGATACCTCTTAATTTTTTACAAACCCCGGGTTGATAATTAAAAGTCGATAGTCTTGGGAGTTGCAACATTCTTGCTCGAATACTGAGGCTCATGACCAGGTGCCCAACTCAAGTCGTGTGACTCACCTCTCCTAGGTGACTCATCTGTGATAGCCCACATTTCCTGGTACAACATTCCCATCACCTTTAACCAATGGTGAGTCACCTTTAACAGATGATTTTTCACACAAAAACAAATATCCACCTCAGAGTGGCCTTTAACCGAACACGTGCATCCTTGACACATCTCTAGCGCGCCCACATGCCTTTAACTATGCTCGTTAGTTTTTCGAATCTCTTAGGCGCTCGCCCACTCAAGGCCTTGACACGTGCAATCTGTCCATCTCTATCAGTTTATGTATTTTTTCTTATGTCCCATATATATCTAGTGTTAATATATATCACACACACACACACACAC
>APFE030595450.1:113056-147596 GCA_000404065.3 Pinus taeda | reverse complement strand
TTTATGCAATAACATGTCAACCCTCTATGTGGAAATAACATATTATAATTGCAAAGTTAATACAAATGCATGCTAGTCTAGTCATTTAAATTCTACGAATTGATGGCATATATTAAATGAATTGTAATAACAAGGTACACGGGTTAAATGTAAAACCCTCATGCATTGTACAGGTCGTATTGATTCTTTGTCCAATAAGTGGCTCCTCATAGATCACAATGTTAATGGTACAACATGCAATGTGTTATGTCATTTGTCGAACACTTGGATTTTAGCTATTAATTCATTCATTGGCAAGCTCATTTAATGGTAGAGCAATATTGGTTTGTCTTGGTAACCAACTTACCCCATTGCGCACCCGGACCCTCATTCACTTGTCTATGAATAAGGTTTTTGAGGTGGTGCTTTGCCATGGAAACTTCCAGTTTTGTTTTCTAGTCCGCAAAATCAGGTTCTTCAGTGGTAAATATACCTATGTTTCCAAATTATAAGTGATCCATTTCTAGCTAAATGTAATTCTTTAACAATTTTAACTTCAGGGGTAAATTTCCTCTATGCACCACAGATGTTCACAACACCAAAGTTTCCTTTGGAAAATAGGGTTGGATTATTCATTCTTTAGTCCATTTGGTCAACATTCCTAGAAATCTTTACATCTATTCCTTGAAACTTCGTAATAGTTATATGCATAGGCTTATAATTTGGGGTTTTATGTTTATTACAGAGGAATTACAGATTCTAGTTAAATGTGGCTTTCCTTCACAATTATTCTATGGATAATGTTAAATTAAGGGTTTTCTTTTCCCTAGAAGTTGTCTGAAACTTAGTACTAATCTTCGCTGCTTTGGGTACAACTTTGGTTCAAAATTTTCACGATTCTATATGTTCCATTCCATTACTTTCGTCTGACTTAAATAACAAGTCTCACCTGGTTTTATGCATTTCTTAGCATGTTTTTCTTTTCTTGGTTCTTTTTGCTTCTGCCTTTTAATATGATTTCTTGAGAATCAAGTCATTAGGAGAATTTGGCATTAAATCAGCCATTGGACGTTCATGACACTATTTTTCTTTATCTTTTAGAATTTCATGAAACCATAGTTGTGTATATGGGTATTTGTTACCTATTTTAGATTCGGAAATTACTGGTCTTAACTTAAGAATTTACTTTTTCGATATGAATTCTCAAAGTTTCCTCCTTCGCAACCCAGTTTAACTTTGAAGTGTTGTAACTATTTTATATGAAATGGAGCTGATTCATCTTGGTGTAAATTTCTATTAGATCTTGTATAAAGATTATAGTTCAATTTGTGTCATCTAAATATTATTACATTTTATTTGCATTCACAAGGGTTTGTTGAAAAATTGTTCTTTCTTCTACCATTTTGTTGTTAATTTGACGTTGTCTTTAGGAATCGTTTCCTCTATTTCATATAAAATATTATATTCATTACTTTGATATTGAAATTTTGGGAGCCAATATCGGTTTATGTTTATCTTTAACATGTTATTAGGAGAAAGATATGATTACCCAGTATAATGGGGTTCTGGGTATACTTGGAAAACTCCCATACCCTAGGGTATTTATCTCTGTCTATTTACATTAATTTTAAAGGTTCTAGACTATCCAGTGATAAGTTCCCAACTCAGCTATCAAACTAAATCTGATTCTTACGAACTCTTCAACTGTCCCTCAACAATTTAAGTCACAACAGTTTTTTTTAACTACCAATCATTTTTCCTTAATGGTCATATACGATACAATTGTTTATTTTATAAATGAATTAAAACAAACATGGTCATACACTTTCTAAGTAATATGCTTGTATTTTCTATAATAAGAAAACTAACAAATATATTGTTAACATATTTTATTTAGTGTTGAAAACAAAAATATTCTAGTTATTGTCTTAATCACACATACAATCTCTTCAAGAAACACACAATGAATAATAAAAAGAAATACTTATCTATTTAACTGGGTATCTAGAAATCGACAGGGTAACCAATCTCCCGACCTTGAGAAAGGTGATTATGTCATTTCTCTCCTTGAGCACTTAATACCAGGAAATTTAGTTCAGTCACCCAACAGGGTAATTCCTCAGACAACAAACCTCCTCGGTTCATCATGGAACAATATGCAGTGAGCTCGAGGCTTCCACTAGTTGTATATCTAGCTCAAGAAGTTCCTCAGCCAACGTCCTACCTACCGTCATCCAACTTTGTGGAGGGTTTCTGCTTGTTATCTTCTCCTAAATGCCTCCAAACTCCTTTTCGCTAACCTCTTCCTTTTCCTTTGAGACTTTATTTTATCTCTAATAAGAGAAGAATAACTGAGTCATGTCTGGTAAAAGTTCTGTCTTGGTTTTCTTGAGTGAGTTCCAAGGTACCTATTCGTGTTTTATTTTTCTTTTATTTTTTTACATTTTCATGCATCTATAAAAATTCTCATTGTTTCACTAATAAAAATTCTCATTGTTTATTCCATAGATTCTTTATAGTTTTTCACAAAGTAAACGTAAATAACCAAATAGATAGTTACTAACACCAAGGGTGTTATATCTTGCACTCCTGGAGAGAAACATTGTCCTCGATGTTATTTTTCCTTTCGAATAAGCCAGGGTAAGCTTCTAGCATGAAACTTTCATCCTCCCATGTGTCCTCTTCGAGGCAAAAATACTGTCATTGCATGTTAACCTGGGTGATGGCTTACCTCCGTAGCATTATTTCCCTATGTTTTAGGATGCATTGAGGTTCTACCAGGAACTCTCCATCCAGTTCAACTTGTTACAACAACCATACTTGAATTAATCCATGAAAATCATCATATTAAAATCAAATTAAATATTTAAAACATTACTTGAATATCCTGCCAATGAATTACATGTCTAGGGTCATCTACATAGCATTTCAACAATGAGAAATGAAATACATTATGAACTTTTCTATGACTTGGGAAGGCTACATGGTATGCCACTGGTGAAATTATTTCTAATATGTTGAAAGGACCATAGAAACGAGTGGCACATTTTGCATAACTAGACCACCTCAAAGTGATTTTCTTGGGTTTGATTCGCACATGTATATGGTCCCCAACTTCAAATTCTTGATACGTTATTTTGCTTCGGAGCTTATAAATTTTGCGAGAATTTCTTTATGCTACACATAGAGTGTTGATACCTCTTATGTTTGTATGAACCATGGGTTTATAATTAAAATTTGGTAGCCTTGGGAGTTGTAGCATTCTTGCTGCAATACCGAGGCTCATCAATTTTTGGCGCCATTTCCAGGGAGGTTTCAAAGTATGCATTATTGCTTCCCTAGTTGATTTATTTCTTTTAACTTTTTGCAAAACCAAAAAATTTGCATTAGGCATATTTCATTTCAAAAATAGAAAAGTTCATTGCATAAGTTTTTTCATTGAATCATAAAAACAAAAACAAAAATCTCCAAAACCAACACACCCCCACCATTTCATCACGTGGTGCAGTAAGAGCTACATCACCATTCACTTTTGTAGGTAAAATAAGAAGAAGATATGGCAAATAATGTAGAATAAATGAATGGAGATTATGACAATGAGGAATATCCTCTCAGATTTCCCGTTCAAGATAATAATGGTAGTGTGCACATGAAGAACATTCCTCCATGTTTTCTTCCAAAATTTCATGGTCTAAGGTCAGAGGATCTAGAAACCTTTCTCTTTGAATTTGAAATTGTTTGTAGATCTTATGGTTACTTATTAAAAACTAAAAAACTGAGATTGTTCCCAACAACATTGAAGGATAGATCTCTTAAGTGGTTCATGAGTTTAGGGACTAACTCAATAAGATCATGGAATGATATGCAAATATATATTTCTAGAAAAATATAAAGATCATGATATTAAAGAAGAAATATTTAGAATGGATGAAAGGGAATATGAGATTCTAGAGTATCTAATAGAGATATTCATGTATAATATTAAGAGGGTAAAACTACATCATTTAGAATCTGACACACTAAAAACCCTCTTACTTAGAACAATTAGGGATGAGTGGATTGATCTCCTTGTTCTCATGAGTGGAGGTGATGGATACAAACTATCATTTTAAGAAATTTGTGAAACATCCAAACACATATCAATAGGAAGGGCAAGAGTAAGTAACTCAACATCAAGATCCATAAGTCAAGCTAAATTTGGAAATTTTCTTTATAACTTTAAAACACAAATTATTAGCAATCTAAGTGAAAAAGGAGAAATATTAAGAATGCAAGATGAAAAAGATGTTGATATTTGTTTTTCAATACAGAATCACGTAATGTTAAATATTGTCCATCATTACCAAGGCTGAAGGAAGTTTACCAAGAGGACAATGGAGCAAGTCAATTGCTAATGCAGCTATGTTATGTAGCTCCAAGAGGACCATGACAACCTATTCAACCTAGTATGATGCAAGAACCTACTTCACAATTTCAATCTTATGCATATCCATCTCAAATTAATTAGAAGACACCCTTTCCTTGGCAACATTGGCCATATCAACCCCAAAACCAATCTTGGCAATAAGGTTGGAAAGGAACTTATGGGAGCCATCCACAATCTCCTCAATATTTTCGTCAATATCCTCCATACCGAACACCATGTTATCCCTACCATTCACCTCCACCACAACCAAAATCCCAACCACATCCATCTCAAATATCCACTCCCACTCAACTACTTGTACCACCATTTCCAAGCGCACACATTGAAGTAGCTCAACCCACTTACAATGATGAGGTACAACACTTCCAAACATCTCCTCTTGATATAAATGGTATTCACCATAGCTCAGGAAGAGTATTGCAAAAAAGAGATTATCTTGATATCATTTGAGGACCTCATCTAGAAGAAGAGGATTCAAATGAGAAGACGACAAAATCATGGGCTGCACTCGACGAAGATCATATATCAAAATCAGAGATCGAGAGAGATCCCTCATTGTTACCATAAAATCCTCCATGTATTCAAGAGAATAATCAAGAAAAATAGGAAGATTTGAGGGTCATGGTAGAAGAAGACATGAAGAATGAGCCAGATAAGAAATAAAACCAACGACATCAAAGTTATATTGAGGTTTGGTTCTAGAAAATCAACAATATGGATGATCACTCTCTTCTTCAATTATGCTTGGTCCTTTCAAAATCAAATCATTTGTTCTCTGAAATCCAGGTACATGTCAAATCATATATTGCAAGACTACACATCATCTTGTATGTCATCTTGATGTGTACATGGCTCTGTTGGAAGTATTGCTATACTAGAAAGTGATTATGTTTTTCAAGTAGGGTAGGGTAGAAAAAAAACCATGAAAAATAAGAAAGAAAAATAAAATTCTTGAGTTAAAGCCTCCTTTGAGGCAGCTCAGATTGGCTCATTGATTGAAAACCTCTATGAGGTGGTCAATGGGTTGGCTAAAGGAAAAAAATATCAAAAGAAAATATCCTAGGTAAAAACCTGCTTTCAGGCACCTAGGCAGACCTACTAGTTGAAAACCTCCTTGAAGTAGCTAGTAGGCCTAGAAAAAAAAGAAAAAGAAAATAATAAATAATAAATATTTTCTCCATGTGTCTCTCTAATGAATGCATTCACTCTCCAACATCTACAACCAAAACAAGTGAAACAAGTTGGCACCAACAAAAGAAAATTATTGGTAAAGCCTAGTCAAAAGAAGTCAAACTTTGACTTTATCCTCCTTTTCTCAAATGCTCCAACAAGGCCAAGGCCATGCTAATTAATCACTCTCATCTATTTCCACCATCCACCCATCATTCTCAAGCTTTTCCCATTCAATTTGCTTACTGTCCAAAAAACTATAGGAATGCTCTGTTTTACTACAGTAAAGAAAAATACATAGACCACAAATTTATTTTTTCCATAACATCAAAACCATGTAGCCATTTACCAAGTTGTTCCATGCGGATATGAATATGGATGATGCTAAAATGCTCAAGAAATTTCAGAAAATTCCAGTACATTGTTTCCGTGAAATTAGCCTCCATCGCTTACAAGCATTTTTTAATTTTCCCAATATTCGTGCATCCATTTAAAAATCCTTTTCCTGGGGAGATCCATATGGATGATGGTAACATGCCCAGGAAATTCCAGCAAATTCTAGTGCATGATTTCCAATAATTCGACCTCCATCACCTTCATCCATTTTTAGTTTTTGTCAAGATTCATGCATTCATGAGCCAAATGCTCAAAAATTTTTAGGTCAATCCATTCTAGCATTTGGGAGATAAGGAAAAAACAACTCTGCTACTAGAAGCTCTCCTGAATTACTACATGATCTCTATAGGAAGTTAGAAAGTACTACAAGATCTCTACAAAAAGACCAAGAAGAAGATACAACGGGCAATATGATGGAGAAATGGGTAAAAATGTCAAGTATTCTTTAGGGAAGGCTGATATAGGTCCCCCAACAGATGCACATCAACATCAATTCAACACCATGCATGCATGTCTCTCCAGCAACCATCGAGTAAGTACAAGTATGCAATATTCTTGACCTCTTCTATTGAGCATATTACAGTAAGAAATTTTTAGTCAATGCATAAGAGATGAGAATTTATAAGCCAAGGATGGGTTAGTAGTCTTAGCTACCTTCAACTAGGGAATTGCAACTCACTCCTTCACCCATGCAATGTTGAAAAGTCAAATTATGAAGGGTGATGATTTCAAGGCATGAGGACTGCAGTTAAAGGAAGAAATTTTTGCAAATGCCATATCACCAAAACACCTTGAGCCCTCCTTCCATTTCATATTCATTATCTATCCATCATTCATTCATCCCATTCAATAATTTTAAAAACAAAGCTTACACTTTCTCTTACCCTGAACATTTCCTGAAAAGAAATCACAGCATCCTCTCCATTTTCACAAACCTGCATCATTTTTCATCACTCCCATACAGTTTGAAGACTCTGAAGGAAGAAGCAATGATTGCTATAGGAAGCAAGAGTGTTGCTACAAGAAGGAAGAAACGAAAAAATTGTGCTAAAATCCAAAGAGAAGGCAGTTTCTAAGAGAGACCTAATCAAAACAGAAAACTCCAAGGCCTTTAGGCAATCGTCTATGCCATAAAAGAAAAGAAGAAGCCAAGCTAATGGTCTCAAGGAACAACAAT
Organism: Pinus taeda; assembly: GCA_000404065.3. Lineage (NCBI taxonomy): Eukaryota > Viridiplantae > Streptophyta > Pinopsida > Pinales > Pinaceae > Pinus > Pinus taeda. The sequence continues at coordinate 140,448 of APFE030595450.1, read as the reverse complement.
TTTTCTTTGCACAAATATGTTTTTGGGCTTGTCCTTGCATAACTTACAATCAAGGTTCATAATGCACAAGGGAGAGGCCACCATGACCATGGATGAGGCATAATGAGGTCACTAGGTTTCTTAGAGGATGAGCAAAACTTTCACCAGGGGTTTATGATGGGCCTCTAAATTAGACATAAACTAAGGCCCATGCCTCTGAATTAAACATAAATTAAGGCCTATGACAATCCTTTAGCACATTAAACCTCTTTTTTGCATTAGATATTGTATTTTTAACTTTAATATATTCATTAGGAAAGTTTATAAATAATTGGATATTTGTGCCTAAAATTATGAATTTTTGTGCGATATTATGAGAATATTGGGTAGATTATGAAGATTTGGAGGAGGAGATAATTTAGGGACTTGCTCCCTACTACAAGAGGATAAACATTAAATAATAATTCAACAAGATATTTATGGAATTATGGCATAGATTGTGGAACTCCAATGATTGAGAAAATCTAGGAATGAGTTCCCTCCCATTTGATACATATTCCTAGAAATAGATTTTCATTAGTCTTCTTGTGGAGAGAACTCGTATTTTTGTAGCTCCATTATATTTTCTTGCAAGGATGTAATTGTATTGCTGAAAATAATGAAAATTGATGTCATGTTCAGCTTCTAAATCTTGTTCTATTTCATAGGTCTTTGATCTTCCTTGGGCTTGGCATCCCAAGAGCCTCGTAGCTCTTTTGTATCGTTTTCTTTTCTTCTTGTCACTTCTTATTCACATGCATCTCTTGCTTTTATTTATTTATATTTATGAATTTAATATTAATGATTTCTTGTTGTAAGATTGGGTTAAATGGTTGAGGTAAGTTCTTTTTCAGGATCAAAAGAATCATTTAATCCTGGGAAAAGCTTTGGAAGGTAATAGTGATCATTGAACTACTTGGATTAGCTTTCTTATTCCAAAATCTAGATTTCTAGAACTCCTTTGTGACAAAGAACAATAACCTTATGCTATTTTTTAGAGCCTATTAACGAGCTTCAGTCAAGTTGGTTCAATTTGCATTATATCAAAAATACATTCTATTTAATAACAAAATTTACCCCATTGCATTTGCACATGATTAGGTTAGGAATTTAATAGATTTACTAGCTCACTAGTTCTCAAATTTCTAGATTTTGGACTAGTATTTTTCTGCTATTTTTTGGAGAATTCTAACAAGCTTCAATCAAGTTGATTCGACATGAATTATATCAGAAAAAAAATTTTGTTAATAACAAAATTCACCCCATTTCATTTGAACTTGATTAGGATAGGCATTTGATAGATTTACTAGCTCGCTAGTTCTCGAATTTCTGATTTTTAGACTAATTATTTTCCATTATTTAATAAATATTTCGCATGTATAGATGAATTTGGGGATAGATGTAGACAATAATGTGTGTTTTTGCAGCAAATGCTACATTGTAGGGAGACCTCATCTCATTCACCTCATCTAAGCCTCATCTATCCATGTCGCCAAAGCAAAAATTGTCATTTCCATTGAGCAAATCTACCCATCTTGAAGCCCTTGCTTGAATTATGGGTAGTGTCTGCCACCTCCATGATTTATTATTCCATTATCCACCTTTTCCAAGTTCCATTCCACCTTCTAGACCACTTACCAATATTTTTCCCTGCATTTTGTAATAAAACATGGGATCTCATAGACATCCTGTAGGAAAACTTATAGTGGCCTGTTTTGAGCCCAAATTGAGAAAAATCATCACTAGAATCCAGGATTAGTCCACTACCTTCCCTCCAATCCATCTGAAACATTGTAATCCTTTCCTCCACACCTGTATCCCCTACCAAAGAACCAAGCAAGATTGGCATTTACATTTTTCGAGCAAAAAGATGAAAAGAAAATTTTATTTTATATTTATTCATGCACACAGTAGTTAGCACTCTCTAGATTAGATTCCATGCTCAGTTAGTTTAAATCATCATATATGATAAATAGGGTTAAGTTACATTTCTTTTACATGTAGTTCATGATATTTATACATTTAGAATATGTTTCTTTCCTTGTACTTTATTTCTTGCAATAGGTTAGGGTTTCCACTTCAATTCATTTTTTACAGTTAGTTTAGGGTTTGATTTCAGTACATGCACTACATTACATCATGACGACAAAGGTAGGAAAAATTTTATGTTGCATAAGTATTTTCAACACCTCTTAAGCTTTTATGAACACTGGGTTGATAATTAAAAGTCTGTAGCCTTGGGAGTTGCAACATTCTTGCTCTGATACCGAGACTCATCACCAGGCGCCCAACTCAGGTTGCGTGATGCACCTCTTCTAGGTGACTCATCTGTGTTAGCGTATAGTTCCCGCGACAACATGACATTCACCTTTAACCAATCATGAGTCACCTTTAACGGATTAATTGTCACACATAACCGAAGATCCACCTCAGAGTCACCTTTAATTGAATGCTCTAACCTGTTTTTTGAGTGTTTTTAAATATAGAGAGTATTATGGAGTAAATATAAAAGGAGGTTTTATTTATTTACCATACCTCTTATTTATTTATATTGATATTTATTTACCGTACCTCTTTTATTTACCATGGTATTCGGCCCATAGGCCTGGTATATAATTAGATGTGGATATCTAATCCTATTTGATATATTTTTTATTTTATTTACCATACACCTTTAAACCTATTATTTATTTATTTATTTATAATGTCTCTTTTATAAATATGGTATTTGGCCCATGGTATTAAAATGGTATTTGATCCACACACTTCAGCTAAATAAAATCTCTTTTTTGAGTTTATGGAGTAAATATAAAAAGAGGTTTTATTTATTTACCATAGCTCTATAGTAAATATAAAAATAGGTTTGCCATACATCTGCGTTGTGTGTTTGTTAAACCTCTTTATATTTTAAATTTACAATGTGGTTATACAAAATAATAATTAGATTTATTTTCAAAATAGGGTGGAAATTAGATTAAAAATGTTAAATGTTAAATGTTAAATGTCAAACACTACTTGTTCTACTTGTTAAATGAGATCTAACCCCATACTAGGTTCTAGAGTGCCTCTATTCGCAATAGCCACTTCATATACACATTTGTTATTACATTCAAATTATCTTCCAAGGTGATGAGTGGACTAGGTGATCTACCCCCATACTAGGTTCTAGAGTGCCTCTAGTCGCAATGGCCACTCCATATTCTCATTTGTTATTGCATTCAAATTACCTTCCAAAGCAGTCTGTGGACTAGGTCAAGAGCCTAACCATCGAGCATGTCCTTTATATATATACTTAAAAATTATATTTTGAACAAATTTTATTCCAAATGAATTTGTGGACAAAGTCAAAACCATACCCATCTAACATGGCCTTTTTGTAAGGCTAAAATTTTATTAAAAATATAACTTGATAATAAGTTAAATTCTTTTCCAACATTCAACCTTTTCATAACATTAAAATTAACTCATTAAGTGGGTCAAAACCTCTTATTCGAATTTTCCCATATATTATCCCTCATGATTTCTACTTGGATAAGTGATTCACTATTTCTACTTGGAGTTGATTGTCACAAGTGTCAACTTAAAGAACATCACCATAGTAATACTTTTTTTTTATACCAAGAGTGAAAAATTATATATATATATATATATATATATATATATATTATATATATATATATTATATATATATATAATATATATATATATATAGGTAACCAAGCCATTTTCATAACTACCAAATGCATACATGTATTCGTAATTCTATGCCGTAACATGTCACCCCTCTATGTGGAAATAACATATTATAATTGCAAAGTTAATACAAAGGCATGCTAGTCTAGTTATTTAAAGTATACGAATTAATCACCATAAGCGTCACATTTCCATCGAGGATTGGTGGCATATATTAAATGAATTGTAATAACAAGGTATAGTGGTAAAATGTGAAACCTCGATTCGTTGTACATGTATTGTTTCTTCATCTAATAAGTGGCTCTTCGTAGATCACAATGTTAATGGTACAACATGCATGGTGTTATCTCATTCGTCGAACACTTGGATTCTAGCTATTGGTTCATTCAATGGTGAGTTCATCTAATGGTGGAGAAAGATTGGGTTGTTTTGGTAACCAAATTAATCCATTGCATTCCAGGACTCTCATTCAATCGTCTCCCAATAGGGATTTTGATGTGGTGCTTTGCCATGGAAGCTTTGAGTTTTCTTTTTCAATCCACAAAATCAACTTCTTCCTTGGTAAATCTACCTCTGTTTGCAAATTATAAGTGATCCATTTCTAGTTAACTGCAATTCTTTAACAATTTTAACTTCAAGGGTCAATTTCCTCTATGCACCATAGGTGTTCACAACACCAAAGTTTCCTTTGGAAAATAGGGTTGGATTGCTCATTCTTTAGTCCATGTGGTCAACATTCCTACCGATCTCTACATTTATTCCTTGACACTTCGTAATAGTTATTGACATAGTCTTATAATCTGAGGTTTTATTTTTATTACAGAGCGCTTACAGATCCTAATGAAATGTGTCTTCCCTTAGCAATTATTCTATGGATAATGTCAAATTTTTAAGGGTTTTCTTTTTCCTAGAAGCTGTTAAAACTTAGTACTAATCAATGTTGCTTTGGGTGCAGGTTTGGTTCAAACTTCTCCCCATTCTATGTCTTCCATTTTGTTAGTTTAGTCTAGCTCAAATAACAAGTCTCACGTTGGTTTATCTGTTTCTTACCATGTTTTTCTTTTCTCAGTTCTTTTCGCTTCATGCGGGATTTATATACAAACTCATGTTCTGGTTCTTGTTTTTAATATGATTTCTTGAGAATCAAGTCATTAGGTGAATTTGGCATTAAATCAGCCATTGGACATTCATGACATTATTTTTCTTTATTTTTGAGAATTGCATGAAATCATAGTTGTGTATATGGGTATTGGTTACCTATTTTAGATTGGAAAATTATTGGTCTTAACTTAAGAATTTAATTTCTAGATATGAATTCTCAAAATTTCCTCCTTGGTGACCGAGTTTAACTCTAAAGCATTGGAACTATATTATATGAAATGGATCTGATTCATCTTGGTGTTAATTTCTATTATATCCTGTATGAAGATTACAGTTCAATTTGTGTCATCTAAATATTATTACATCTTATTTGCATTCTCAAGGGTTTGTTGAAAAATTGCTCTTTCTTCTTCTACCATTTTGTTGTTAATTTGACATTGTGTTTATGAATATTTTCCTCTGTTGCATATAAAATATTATATTCATTACTTTTATATTGAGATTCTGGGAACCAATATTGGTTTATGTTTATCTTTAATTTCTTATTAGGAGAAAGCTATGATTACCCAGTATAATGGGGTTTTGGTTATACTTGGAAAACGCCCCTACCCTAGGATATTTATCCCTGTCTATTTACTTTAATTTGAAAGGTTCTAGACTATCCAACAGTAAGTTCCCAACTCGGCTATCAGACTCAACCTAATTCCTACGAACTCGCTAACTATGCCTCAACAATTTAACTTGCAACAATTTTTTTTAGCTACCAATCATCCTTCCTCATTGCATATATACAATACAATTGTTTATTTTATAAATGAATTAAAACAAAAATGGCATACACTCTCTAATTCATATGCTTGTATTTTTTGTATACAAAAATATTCTAGTTATTGTTTTAATCACAAATACAGTCTCTTCAGCAAACACACAATGAATAATAAAATGAAATACTTATCTATTTAACTAGGTATTTGGAAGTCCACAATGTAACCATGCTCCTAACCCTGAGAGAGGTGATTACATCCTTTCTCTCCTTGAGCACTTAATACCATGAAATTTAGATTAGTGACCCAATAGGGTAATTCCTCAGGTAACAAACCTCCTCGGTTCAGCTTGTACAATATGCAGTGAGCTTGAGGCTTACACTAGTTGTCTCTCTAGCTCAAGAAGTTCTTCAGCCAATGTCATGCCTACCATCATCCAACTTTGTGGAGGGGTTCTTCTTGTTATCTTCTCCTAAATGCCTCTAATCGCGTTTTGGCTAACCTCTTACTTTCCCTTTAAGATTTTCTTTTATCTCCAGGAAGAGAAGAATAACTGAGTCTGTAAATGTTTGGTAAAAGCTTTATCTTGGTTTTCTTTGTGTTAGTTCCAAGGTACCTATTTGTGTTTTATTTTTCTTTTATTTTTTAAAATTTTCATGTGTCTATAAAACAAACCTGTAGTTAATTTCACTAATCAAAATTCTCATGGTTTATTCCATAGATTCTTTATAGTTTTTCACAAAGTAAACGTAAATAACTAGATTGATAGTTACTATTACCAAGCATTTTACATGTTCCCCTATTGGAGAGAAACATTGTCCTCGATGTTATTTTACCTTTCAAACAAGCTAGGGTAAGCTTCTAGCATGAAAATTTCATCATCCCATGTGTCCTCTTCGAGGCTAAAATACTGCCATTGCATGTTAATGTGGGTGATGGCTTACCTTCGTAGCATTATTTCCCTATGTTTGAGTATGCACTAATGTTCTACTAGGAACTCTCCCTCAAGTTCATCCTGTTACAATAACCATACTTGAATTAATACATGAAAATCATTATATTAAAGATCAAATTAAATATTTAAAACATTACTCGAATATCTTGCCAATGAAGCATATGTCTAGGGTCATCTACATAGCATATCAACAATGAGATATGAAATACATTATGAAATTTTATATGACTTGGTAAGGCTAGTGGGTATGCCACTGGTCAAATTCTTTCTAATATCTTGAAAGGACCACAGAAATGAGTGGAAATTTTTGCACAACTAGACCATCTCAAAGTGATTTTCTTCGGTTTGATTTGCACATATACATGGTCCCTAACTTCAAATTCTTGATACATTATGTTCCTGGGGAGATTATAAATTTTGCAAGAATTTCTTTATGGTTCATTCCATTTCCCCTAACATTTTTGGCCCCAACATTAATCTATTTTTAGGATTGTTCCAATTTGTAGGTGTTCTACACTTTCTTCCATATATCACCTCAAAGGGGCTCATATTTAAAGACTCATGATATTTGTTGTTATATGAAAATGCGACCAAATGCAGGTACTCTTCCCACTTATTAGGTTGCTTCATAACATACATATGAAGCATAACTTCCAACACTTAATTCACACATTTAGTTTTCCCATCAGTCTGTGGATGGTATGCAGTGCTGAACTGGATATGAGTCCCTACCCCTGTAAATATGTCTCTCCAAATTGCAGAGGTGAATTTTATATCCTCGTCTGATATAACTACTTTAGGAATACCATGCAACCACAACTCCTCTTTCATAAAAATGTCTGCTATTTGAACTGTCTTGAAAGTTGAGTGTACCAGAATGAAGTGAGCTACTTTGTTGAGTTTATCCATGATTAGCGTGATTGAGTCATTTTGTCTTTTAGATTTGGGTAACCCAAATATAAAATCAAATGTAATAACCTTGATTTCCACTCTAGTATAGGTATTGGTTGAACTAGACTAGAAGGGTGTTCGTTTTTAACTTAAACTTGCGGACATTCAAGGAATTTGATTAAATATTATGTGATATCCCTATGCATCCTAGGCTAGAAATGATATCTTTTAATGGCTGAAAATATTTTCTGATACCCGAGATGGGCATTGTAAGGACTCTTGTGAAATTCATCCAGAATCAGTTGCCTAATTGAAATCTAATTGGGGCCATATATCCTTTTCTTAAATTTTAATAACTAATCTCTAATTATATCGTAGTTTGACTATTTTCTCTAGATGATAGCTTGTTGAGCTTGCTGCCATAAAAAAATATATTCAATATCCTACTAGGAAGTTTCCTTAATTTACTCTAAGAACTTAAATTATATTTTCTTATGACACAATTCATATATACAATGTATTATTATGCTCAATGCACATGCTACACACTTTTCTTTTACTTTTAGATGCTTAATTTCAAATTCATATTCGCTAAGGATGGCATTCCACCTTGCTTGATGGGCATTTAAATTGGGATATTTAAAATAACTTGTCAAACTATTATGATCTGTAGTCAACATAAATATTTTTCGTAGAAGATAGTCTCTCCATACTTTCAGCGCATGGACCACAACAGTTACTTCTAAATCGTAGGCACAATATCTATTCTTATGTCCTTTTTTTCATTATTCGTCTGCTATCACCTTTCCTTCTTGTGTTAATACAACCACCATGCATGTGAGACATGCATCTATGTAGACGAAAAACTCATTGTTTGCGTAAAAAATATTCAATAATGGGGCAATAGTTAATAATTGTTTTAATTACTTAAAACTTTGTTGACATTTAGGGGTCCACCTAAATTTTATTCCCTTCCTCAATAAGGATGTGATGGGCTCTGCGATTTGACAGAATCCCTCTATAAATTGATGGTAATACTCCACTAGAACCATAAAATATATATATTTGCTACATTTTTGGGCACCGGTCACTCCGTAATGGTCCTAATCTTCTGAGGGTCAACTATTATTCCCTCAGCTAAAATGACATTTCCAAAGTACTGAATCTGATTTGTTTTAAAAATGCGTTTACTAAATTTTTCATACAACTGATGGTCTTACAATATCCGTAGCATTGCACGTAAGTTCTCTTTATGCTCCTATAAATTTTTAGAATAAATCAATATATCATCTATAAATATTAGAACAAATTTGTCCAAGAAAGGATGAAAAATTCCATGCATCAAACACATAAATGTCGTTGGGGAATTACTCAATCGAAAATTTAAGGGTATGAACCCTTAATGTCCATATCGAGTTCTAAAATTCATCTTACAAATGTATTCTTCTTTTACGTGAATTTGGTGGTACCCCAATCATAAGTCGATTTTAGAGAAATATGTTGCACCCTTCACTTGATCAAAAAGATCATCAATTTGAGGCAGGGGGTACTTATTTATAATGGTTAATTTATTAAGTTTCCTATAGTAAATACATAATCACAGTGTGTCATCTTTCTTTTCTACGAATAACATTGGATATCCCCAAGGTGATATACTAGGAAAAATATATTCCTTATCAAGCAATTCCTATAGTTTCATTTTAAGCTCAGTTAACTCAAGTTCACTCATGCGATAAGGGGCATTGTATAATGGTGTTACTCTAGGAATCAAGTCAATGGTGAAATAAATATCTCGCTTTGGAGGAAGTCCAGGTATATTTTTAGGAAACACATGAGAAAACTCCTAGATTATTGGTATGTCTCCCAAGTTGGCGGTATTATGTTCAGCATTAGAACACCCAGCCTGAACATCATAAATCACAAAAAAAATTCTAATGTGTTTTTCAATTGAGAGGAAGTAATGGGGCATAACCTCATGGGTTTTCGAGCTCGTTGGATCTCCTTTTGAGAACCATCCTCAATGAGATAGCTAATGGCCTTTTCTTTACAATTTGCTAAGGACCAATGTCCTTCCAACCAGTCCATCCAAATCAAAAATCCATATGATCCTAAGGGTAAAACATTCAATTCTACCATTATGTGTTGAACCCCTATCTCAATGGAACAATTTGATACATTTTCATTTACCCTTCTCTTAGTCCTCGTAACTAATTACACCAACCAGGGGTGTTTGAATTTAGAAGTTTGAAAACAACATTTTTCTAATACTTTGGGGTGAACATAACTTAAACTTCCACGTGGATCTACTAATATATACATATATTGATTAATTAGCTTACTTTCTGATCCAGGAGGATCCGTCGACTCAATTGCACAGGTGTTCAAGTGTCGTCATCAGTGTTTAGTGTTGTCATTAACATGCAGTTCATGGGTGTCATTTAGTTTCAATAGTGTTGGTTATGATCAGGTGGTTTAGGAAATAGGTTTTCATGGCACTTAGTGGATATGGTTTAGCGCCTGGTTGTCGACTTGTGTTCATCGACAATTCTGCCAGAATTGGTCGACGACATGTTTTTGTCGTTCTTCTTTGTAGGATTGGTGCCGACATGGTTGTGTCATCCATCACAGAGGTTTGGTATGTCTCCAGGGTTTTCGTTGTGGCAAAGGATCAATATCATTGTTTGTCGATGATAAGCATTTGGTTTTATGTCACATTGTGACAAAAGATTGTAAAAGGCATTTTTTTTAAGTTCTAGACCTAAGCATTAAATCCTACATCTAAGTCCTGAATACATAAAACCTATGTATGAAACCTATGACCCTAAACCTAAGTTCTAAACCATCCTCTAAAGCCATGTATTAAAAAAGACACATAAAACCTATGTGTATTACCATCGGACTATTGTAATACAAGAAAAAAAAATTGCAAAATACATAAACAACACCTAACCGCTATCTTGACTGCATAGGAACCACGAGGAGTAACCAGGATCATGTGAGCGGTGTTCATAGCTGCCATAGGGTGAGATGTTATGTTACCGCCAGGTTGCAGTTGGCATGTGAGCAGTTTGGTGTAACCGCAGTAGCCTAACTGCACGGGGAACATAACCGTTGGGCTTGGAAACCATGCGGAGTTATCACATGTGACATGTCTCCTCCAACTATCACAGAAAACGGTAAGCAGAACCATCGGAGCCCTAACCACAGGGTCAATCACTTGTGCACATGCACTGTCAGTGCCTTCACCTGGTTAGCTAACTGCTAACGGTTTCGAGCTATAATAAAGTTTATTTTCGGTTATTATTATTTAGTTTGGTTTCAACTAATTCGAAGACCATGGCCTAATGAACCAAGGTGTCAAACAATGACAAGACCGAGGCATCTGTAACCCGAACTTCAGTACATTCATGTCTATTTGAGCCTTAGGAGGTTTTTGCGAATCCATAGGCCTATAAAAGGTAGTTTTTCTCATTGAGGAAGACATTGGTGGCTTTGGGTTTTTGTATGTAGATTCTGGAGGTTAGAGGTTGTTTTGTTTTTTAATGTTTCGGGAGCATCGAGAGTTGGAATTGGAAACCGTAAGTGGCATTGGAACACTGGTTCAGAGGGATATATGATGATAGTGATAAGAAGTTCTTTTGTGAACATTTATTCTAGTATTTTCTCTGTGTAGTCAACATATTCTTCTCATTCATATTAAAATGATCACGCATCTTGAAAAAGGACCCGAAGACGTAGTCTATCAGGAAAGAATTTTGTAATAAATCTTGTTCTCTGGTATCGTTGTGCTTTTGCTGTTTATACTTCTACTATGCATTGATTTTATGTTTAATCCAGTGTCATAAAGTGTTTATTCTCAAGAAGTTTTTCCTTGTTTTGCGTACTTCAGCTAACATACAAATATTTCATGGTTAATAAATTCTACATCTGTTGTTAGTTTATGATCATTTCAGATCATATAATTTGGTAGCGACGCAGGTTGCATTTGTAGAATTTTCCATTGAATGTTAACTAGGTCTAAGTTGCAACGAGGAGAAGGAATCCTTGAGCAGATTGATCCTGAGGTTGGAAAGCGATGAGTCATTCAGAAACGACCATGTCAAGCCATGATACTGGTGAAAACATTGAAACTAAGATTAGTGAAGAACAATTTCAACAGGCGTTCTTAACCATGCAGCAGATGTTGGGAGAATTGTACGAAGACAATAAGGCAAGAGATGCATCCTCTTCAAGGCCATCGAAGAAGGACAAAGGTAAAGGAAAGGCTGATAAACCACCTTCACCTCCATCATCTCAATCGTTCTCTTCTTCTTCTTCTTCTTCCAGTGCAGAATCTGAAATGCAAAAGAAACCTAAGAAACCATCTCTTTTGAAACTTGATGTGAAATTTGAGTTACTTGTTTATGATGGAGAAATGAATCCTGAAAAGCTAGATAATTGTATTAAGCAGTTAGAAGTGTATTGTCGCATTCAGAACATTTCTAGCCATAAAACTAAAATTTAGTTAGCTACACTTAGAATGGGGGGGATGAATTTAATCTGGTGGGAAAGTAAAACTCAGATAGATGTAAAGTGTAAAGGAAAAGTCATCTCGCAATGATCTAAGTTTTTAAAAGCTCTTAGGAAACAGTTCTATCCTTTAGGATACATGCAGTAAGTCATTATTGATTGGAAAAATCTGAGGCAAGGTAAAGGGAAGAGTGTTTAGGAGTTTACTCAAGAGTTTAGAAAGAAAGAATTGGCACTTGGAATTTCATTGGATACACATGAAACTTTCTTAAAATACATCGATAGTTTACATTCATATTTGCAGCATACTTTACTGATGTTTAATCTTGATGATTTTGATGAGGTGTGTGTTTATGCCAAACATATTGAATCAAGTGGTAGACCATTAAAGTTTTCATCTCTGTCATCCAAAGAGATGGAAACCAAAGCTTCCAATGACAGTAAGGGGAAGAACATTTCGAAGAGAAAGAATTCAGCGATCGTTGAGAAGGAATGACCTACTTGTTCTCATTGCCAAGGAATCAGTCATGATGAATCAAAGTGCTGGAAACTTCATCCATAATTTAAGCCCAAAAAGTTCCTTAAGGAAAAGGATGAAAAGAAGGCCATTACAGCAGTCTAGGAGGATCTAGGTTCAAATTCAAGTGATGAAAGGAGGATAACCACCATGGTTACGACAGGTAAAACTTCTGATACTGGTTCAAGTTTGAAAACTAATGTATCTTCTTCAAACATAAATCCTTCACATGAGGATAAAAGACTTGAACCCTTCCATACAAGGATAGCTTCTAAGCATACAAAGATTGACACAGTGTTTGACAGTGGATCGTAAACAGATTTAATATCTAAACATATAGTCAATCAATTGGGATTGGAGACATAGAATCATCCAAGACGATATCCATTAGGTTGGATTATTAAATCAACTCAGATACATGTAACAAAGCAGTGTCTGTATAAATTTGCAATTACATCTAAGTACATTGATGAAGTGGAGTTAGATGTGGTCCCAATAGACATATGTGGAATTGTCTTATGAAGTCCTTATCTTTATGATCGAGATGCAGTGTTTTACAAAAGAGAACATAAATATCACTTGAATAAATAAGGGGCTGAATTATTGTTAGGGCACATAAATTCAAACCAAACATGGATTTACTTGTTACAAATCAAGTTAAGAAGTCAATAAGTTCAAGTAAATATGTACTCATGTTTATTAAGGAACAACATAAGGATGATTGTTCGAAATGCGAGATTCAGTTTATAGACCAATTGGTCAAGGTGGTTAATTCTTTTCCAAGAAATCTTATTCATAAACATGAGATACATTTAATGTCCTATGAACATCTTCTTAAAGAGAGAATGACTCTCAACTCATACATTCAACTGAATTCTAGAAAATATCATCATCAACAGTGTATTGCAAGGAATGGTACATGTGAGTCTAATCAGAGACTTGTCTCAGATGGTATGTTTATTTTCAGCTTCAAGGGTGAAAATCAGTATTGGGGAAATACAATGTTACGTTTCTTTGGTATTGCATCATCATTTCATGCTTCAAAAAGTAATGAAGCCTCTTTTCAAGTGGAGAGGAAGTTTATAATTTTTCATGACAAAGCATTTTTGAAAGTAGATCTAAAGTTTCCTTATCATGATTTGAAAACTAATGCATTAAGTGAAAGTGTTAGGTAATGGATATATCAGTTAATAGACAAAGAAATAGTGATTCAAGTAAATCACCAATTACTTAGATACTTTCAAAGTCAAACTAAGTTGCAATAGTCTTTACATCATAGCTGGATGAGTTCTGTGCAACAAGTTCACTTAGTAATCAATCAACAGGAAAGTAAATCAAGTCAATTAATTGATATGAAGTAAAAATCAAAGGAGTCTTTGAATATTTCAGTTATTCAAAAAAATTAGATTGTTAATACTCATCATATGTATTGAACAAATTTCTACAAATAATGTTTTCAAAGATGTTTTTGAATCACAAACTCATGATTATTTGTGGAAAGAATTAAATTTCCATGTTTATAACATGTTGTTTTTCCATCATCACAAGTTTTTAATACTGTGGATGGAAGAAATAGGTCACCAAATTGAAAAGTTCCATGGTCAGCATCATCGGGGTCATTGCTTGCAGGAGATTGATCGAATGTATTGGTACATCGCTAGGTCAAGGTGGAAAGAGAGGGAGTTCTACCCTCATTGTCTGTTTGTTTAGCCAGACTTTTGTGGTCCAAAAGCTTTCAAGTGCAGAGGAATGATCCAGGACTATCCGTAAATTTAATTGCACAGGTGTTCAAGTGTTGTCATCATTGTTTAGTGTCATCATCAGCATGCAGTTCATGGGTGTTGTTCAGTTTCGACAGTGTTGGTTATGAATAGGTGGTTCAGGTAATAGGTTTTCATGGCGTTCAGTGGAGATGGTTTAGCGCCTTGTTGTTGACTTGTGTTCATCAGCAGTTCCGCTAGGATTGGTCGATGCCATGTGTTTTGTCGTTCGTATTTGTAGCATTGGTGGCAGCATGGTTGTGTCATTCATCACAGAGGTTTGGTATGTCGTCAGGGTTGTCGTCATGGAAAAGGATCAATATCATTATTCGTCAATGTTAGGCATGTGTTTTTATGTCACACTGTGATAAAATATTGTAAAAGTGGTCTTTTTAGGTTCTATCCCTAAACCCTAAATCCTACATCTAAGTCTTAAATACATAAAACTTATGTATAAAACCTATACTACCCTAACCCTAAGTTATAAAAAATACTCCAAAGCCATGTATTAAAAAAGACACATAAAACCTATGTGTATTACCCCTCTGACTAATGTAATACAAAAGAAAACATTGCAAAATATATAAAATAGTTCCTAACTGTGGTGTTGACCATGTGGGAACTGTTAGGAGTAACCAGGATCATGTGAGCGGTGTTCATAACTGCCACAGGGTCGCAAGTTATGTTACATCTAGGAGTAACTGCTAGGATTAACCGCTAGGTTATAGTCAGCATGTGGGTAGTTTGGTGTAACCGCAACAGCCTAACCACATGGGAAATAGAACAGTAGGGCTTGGAAATGATGTGAATTTATCACATGTGACATGTCTCCGCCAATTGTCACAGAAAATGGTCAGCAGAACTGTCAGAGCCCTAACTACGGGGTCAATCTCCTGTGCACATGCGTTGTTAGATCCTTCGCCTAGTTAGCTACTGCTTACGGTTTCAGTCTATAATAAAGTTTATTTTGGGTTATTATTGTTCAGTTTGGTTTCAACTAATTCGAACACCATGGCCTAATGAGCCAAGGTGTCAAACAATGACAAGAACAACGAATTTGCCACCCAAACTTCAACACATTCATGCCTATTTGAGCCTAAGGAGGTTTTTGTGAATCCATGGGCCTATAAAAGGTAGTTTTTCTCATTAAAGAGGACATTGGTGGTTTTGGGTTTTTATATGCAAATTCTGGAGGTTAGAGGTTGTTTTGTTTTCAGTGTTTCGAGAGCATCGAGAGTCATAATTAGAAACCGTAAGTGTCGTTGGAAAGCTAGTTCATAGGGTTATCGGATGACAGTGATTAGAAGTGCCTGTGTGCACACTCAGTCTGATGTTTTCTCTGTGTAATTGACACCTTCTTCTCATTCCTAATAAAATGGTCGCCCATCTTGAAAACAAAACTGGAGACGTATTCCATCAAGGAAGAACTCCGTAATCAATATTCTTATCTGGTATCGCTGTGTTTTTGTTATTTATACTTCTATTATGCATCGATTTTATGTTTAATTCACTCTTGCAAAGTGTTTGTTCTCAAGCAGTTTGTCCTTGTTTTGCGTACTTCATCTAGCATTAAAATCTTTCATGGTTAATGAATTCTACATCAGTTTTTAGTTCATGATAATTTTAAATCACTTTCTAGTTCTATCATCATAGGCTAATAATCTACCTAACGGTCTTCCAATCCAACATTGATCCTGGTCATACTCCTTGCCACCTCCCCAACCGTGGACACTTCTTTCATGTTAGTAACCTATTCTAGTCTAGTACGATGTCAAAAATTCTTATAATAATGGCGTTGCCCAAAACCCCAACATTGTAAAGGGGGCTTATGCACTTGGTTAGCCTCTAGTTTGCTAGTTGCTTATGTAATATTATCTTATGCTCGCCATCTACCTTTTTGCTTATTTCTTCTAGGTCATTTATCTCACTGAATGTTATGTTTAAAATTTGCATACTTAGTGCCCCTGAAATTATTATAACTCTTTTTCCCTTTTTTTCCTGGGGCCAACCTTTGCCAATGTCCCCTTTCTGCTTCATCTACTGAAAGAAAATTTGAGATTTTTGAATTGCTTCGTCCATGCCCATGGGATTGTCGAATTATATTCTTTCCTTCATGAAATGCAGGTTAACTTCTCATAAATCATTTCAGTTTATCTTTTTCCTCTCGAACATATAGAACATACTTCAACAAAGACGTGAATTTGGTTACATTCTTGTCCATAGTTAATTGCCCAAATTTTAAATCGTGAAATTCTTTAGCTTTTTCATCATAAATTTGTTATGTCAAATATTTGTTTTTGAAATGTTTTTGAATTTTTTCTGAAATTCATTCCAAGTTATCTCTCATTCTTCTATCCCTTGCACTACCTTTACCTCCTCCCACCACATGGTGGGTTTTTGTTGGAGCTGATAGATAACCGACCTAGCTTGAAGGTTGTTGTCATATTCATAAAATTGAAAATATTTGTTCATATTGATGATCTAGGCTTACGTAGTTTCTTCGAATTCACCATTGAATGTTGGGGGTTTCATTTTTCCGAATTCTCCATGCAGTTCCAGCTTTTGTTTCTTCTTTTTCCTTTGGTGAGAAACATTACTTGATTGCTCCTCATGCTTAATTTTTATACCAGAAATATCCTAAGTATGAATTCATTTTGGAGTGTCTTCTTCTCGGTGTTGATGTTCCTCATCATCTCCAATTATGTGGTCAATACTAGGTCGAGAAGTTCTATGATTTTGACTCTCTGAGAGACTTTTTAAAATTATCTCATGTTCACGCATTATTCTTTCATTGTCTGTGCTTAACCAAGCCATTTTATCTTGCAATTGTTGGATAGTTCCGAGTAACATACTAGTTTTAATCCATTGTTCTACTCCAAACTACACCCACATTTTTGGGATTGTGGTAGAAATTGGTATAGAACCTGATTCTATTGTTGGCCTTGGTGAAATTGGGCATGTTGTCTCACAACGTTTCTAGGCACCATGACAACACTGAGAGTAAGTGTTGTCACTCTAATCCTTACTCACTTTGTTTAGACTCTCTCTTAGACAAGTCAAGGGGGGAGTCCCTAAGGTGAATGAATGAGAATAGCCTTTGAAACAATGGTTGTAGGAGACTTAAATATGGAAAACTTGATGAATTTAGAACAAATCTTGGTCAACTGAGATTGATAGATAAAATAATTAATACAAATAAGACACAATCAAAAGAAAGAAATGATTTTAGACCAATTCCTTTGCATTCAATTAAACATAGACCAAACAGAAGGAACTTATCCCAAGCAATTTATAAATCTGGCAAAGTGATGATCATGAGCAATTAAATGTCAAGACCAAAAATTTTATCATGCAAGATTTTGTAGCAATTAAATCCTAGATCATAGAAGAATTTATCTTTCTCCTATAGTCAATATGATTTTTAAAACATTAATCGAACTTGAAAATATAGAAATCACTACCATTAAAATTTCACACTTAACACCAAAGACACCAAGATACTTTAAATTTGAATTGAATTATCTCTTAGGTAATGCCAAGATTATGAAGCAAGTTTAATGTGGCAAATGAATTCTTAATGTGACTAAAAAAAAAAAAAAAATACTTTAATGCAAAATTTAATTTTTTTATGGGAAGTAGGCCACAAAACAAATTCAAAAATTTAAAATATGAATCTTAAGTTCTTCTTTCAATTTATTTCATTAGCATTCAAAGTCACCAAAATTTAAAATTTTTAAAAATTTATAATGTTTTAATTTTTTTAGATTTTTTATTTAAAAAAAATAAATCAAAATAAGTAAATAAAACAAAACATAAAAATCAAAGTCATAAAAAAAAATAAAACAAAAATAAAGACGAAAAGGAGAAACCAAAAACAAAACAAAACAAAAATCAAATTTAAAATAAAAAGGTGAAACTAGAAGCTGGCCAAAGTCAAAAAATCAAATTAAAAAAAAAAAAAATCAAATTGAAAATAAACTATTTGATATATCTAACTAAACTAACCTAACGTAAAAAAATAAAAGAGAAACGTAAACCTAACACACAATACAAATGAAAAAAATAACGAATTTGCTTGGTTTGTCTATAGTTTTGGGAGGATGACGAAGAGAGAAGCAAGAGGGATGAAAAGGTGAGGAAAATGGATGAAGTTGTAGGATGGAGAGGATGAAGACTGAGAGGGAAGGGTAAGGCAACATGATGAAGAGTTTTGAGGGCTGCCTGAAGAGGAGCAATGATGGAGAAAGTTGTGGGTCAAGGGGGAGTAGCAGAAGCCACGGGTAAGGATTGAATGTTTTATTTGCAGGGGATAGGTCTAGTAGCGAGGGTTTGGGATAAATACTGTAGGTGGATTTTGATGGGTACATGCATGAGGAATGTGAAGAACGATGGCAGTTTCAATGGCAACAAAGGGGTGATGGAAAAGTGTAGGTAATGGAAATTGTGGGTAGCGGATAGAGCAGATGACAGCTTAACAAAAGAATTAAATAAAAAACATAGAGAGAGATTAAGGTCGATGGCATTGGATTTCGAACGGTGTTGTGGAGGCTGAATGAAAAGAGGGAGCCAAATAGGGTATCAAGTTTGCACGTAGGAATAGATGATGTTTTTGCAGGCAACAAACAAATTCAAAATTTTCTGCTAGAAAAACCCAGGCAATAGAGAAATGGTAGCCAGAAAATCCTTTAAAATATTTTTAGAAATTCTAATTAAAATGTTGAATCATCTTGGTTCAGATTTATTCCAGAAACCCTTATGAAAATTTGTAGATCCAAGAATTTTTAAACCCTTAGACTACAAAAAGTTTGAATAATATCCTTGGAAAATTATGTTGATAAACCCCAGAGATCTAGATCTTTCGTTCCAGGGCCTACTTTTGGACTCTACACAATTTTTTTACTCATATCTGTAGCTAGATGACAACAAGAAAACACCAAAACAATATGTACAATGATAAAACCTAAAACCCAGAAAAAACCAGGTTAGAAAAATAATTACAAAATTTACAAACTGCAGGCTCTAATAAGCTAAATCTATCATTATGCCTCACAAAAAAAGGAAATAATTTTTTAAAATTTTAAAGAATGTGATAACTCAAAATCCTTCGTGTATCACCAATAAAATCTTATGATAACCCTGGAGCTAATTTAGTTGGGATTTTCAGGAAACACGGATTGGGTGTTGGCTGGTCCAACTAAAAACTTTCCCTAATGCCCAAGGATCTAAAAATTAAGAATTCTCTGCAACACTCAATCCAAACACCAAAATAAAGTGAGAAAATAATAATAAGATTTAGACAAATAGAGATACTTGCTATTACATTAAAATTTTAGATTATTATTCAAAACCCTTCTGAAGCATACATGTACTCAAATCACTCTTCAGGAGCTATCATCAATTGCTTTACAAGAAATTATGCATGAAAATAACACATCTTACAGTATCGCATGAAGAGTAACACCAGCAGAATTTAACCCCAAAGTCTTTGTTGATTATCCAGAAAAAATATTACACTAGAGCGTTTTGCTAAGCACGCGACTCAAAAGTCAGATCCATCAACTGACAAATGACTTACTATTTAAAGATAAATCCTCCAACATCTAGTTTGAGTGATCATTGTGAAATAAATCTCGACCATTGATGAAGATTAAAATTTCTTTTAATCTCATCCATGGAAATATTTAATGCTTGAGAAAAATCAAAATTTTCAATTAAATGCATTTTAATTAACTCAAAAATTAAACTTTTGAGTTAATTTCCCCAAATTTTTGGTTTTGATTTAACCCCCGGGGATGAAAGGTTTAAAATTTATCAAAATAATTAATTTACCTTAATCCCGAGACTTTTTAAAATTCAATTTTTGAGGATCGATGAATTTTACCTTTGGAGAATTTAAATTCACCTAGAACTTAGAATTAGTTAAATTTCTTTCTTAGGATTTAAATTAATTTTTGGCTAGAAACATTAACTAATTAACCTATGAGGGGATAAATTATTTTTCCAACCCTTAAGACACTTTACATCATTATTTTCATATTTTTTACATCATAATAGTGAAAACCCATCTATAATAGGCCCTCACAAACTACCCATTTCCGCGACAGAAATATAATATAGTAGACCAAGCAATTTGTAATAAAATAACCTAACCAAATAGTTAGGATTATTCCGAAATCACTTTTACATAGATTCGATCTAGAACACTAGGACTCACCTAAAATCCTAGCAACAAAATCCATTCCATATTTGGGGTAAGGTTGGAGGGAAAAACTTTTCCGATTATTTGAAAATGAATCGGTGAGATGAAAAACCTCCTAGAATGGAGATTGTCACTCGAAAGGTAGGTTTACCCAAGTTGTTACATACATGCCATCGGTATGCTAAGATTATTGACATTATAAACATGCAGAATGGGTTTACATAACATATTGGAAGTCACACTGATGATGATAGTTGTACAACAAGAACACATCGATCAAGCGCTATCCCTTTTGCAAAAAAGGGGGGTGTACTACTATGGGTCCTTGACATGTAGTGGTCAACAAGGCCTTTAGCTCCTTTACTAATGATTCAGATTTAAATAGGAACACAACAAATTACAGATATAACCATAAATACAAATATGCAGTACAAATAACACTTCATTTCATTAATATCAAATACTGAAATATGTTTACAAAAATAATGGAAATAAGACTAGGTCGGGCAATGGTAACTTATCTCTGAGAAGAGATGTGGCGGTTACATGCCTTTGAACTATGTTACAATGAGACTCGAAGGCTTATTTATTGTTGGAAAACAATGGAAAACCCTAAGCATTCCAAAACCTAACCCTAGGAGATGAAGTGCCAAACTATGAGCCTTGTTTGGGTAAATTGGTACATCAACTTCCTAGGGTCGTAATTTCGGTATACGATCTCTCTTTCATGTGCACAATACTTCGTTAGAAAGATCTATTCGAGGGCTACAAATTTTGAGTGAAAAAAATCAATTTATGACCCATGATACTCCCATTTTCCCCTTAAAACGTCATTTAGGGCGTCAAAATGGCTCCATAAGTCCAGGGCCTGAAAAACTACCAAAAATAGTAAATTGTGCTACAAATAAGGAAATGGAAAAACTAAAAGAAACAATGGTGGGGTTCCAAGTGGAATAAGTTGGTGGCCACCAGTATCCACCTGGATCATTTCTCCCCCCTTAGGAAGAGATGGTCCTCATTGCATTGAATTCCCCCATGAGATGAGGAAACTTCTTCTGAACTTAGTCCCTAGTGAGCCACTTGCCCTGGTGAAGGAGTGGGCCTGATTTAACAACTTGATATAGTTGGATCCTTTGCTCTCAGGTGTTCTTGATCAGCATGTCCATGATCTGATCAGTTGTGGCTTGCTCCGTGCAATTTGGATTTAACTTTGTAGGTGCGAGCTATTCTGTAATGTCTGATGTGTCCAACAATGGTCGGAAGTATGGTCGAAGCTAGTCCACATTGAACACTGGGTGCAGGCCAAGGAATGGGGGAATATTGCGATCAAATGCATTATTTCACATAGCCTTGGTAATGGTATAAGAACCATATTGGAGTTTTCTGAGTTTCTGATAGGCTTTGGTAATGTGTTCCTTCTGCAAATTCAACCAGACTTTTCCACTAGGTGTAGGCCAAGGAATGGGGGAATGCTGAGCTCAAATGAATTGTCACCCATAGCCTTGGTAATGGTGGAAGCACCATATCAAAGTGGTATGATTTTTTGATAAGCTCTAGTAAGGTCTTCCTTCTTCAAATGCAACTAGAATTTGCCACCCACCTGAAACTTGTGTGGCACCCGATGTTGATTATGTCGTTGCTTGTACTTGGCATTTGATTTCTCCAGAATGTCATGCAGCTATTAGCGGATATGTTGGATGTGCTCAATGAACTTGTTTGCCATATCAACTTCCGACTTGTCATGATCCAAATCTGCCTGAGTAGCTGCAAATGGTATGGCCACATCAATGGGGCATAGTGGTTGGAATCCCAAGCCCAGCTAAAAAGGGTTGTGGCCAGTCGAGCTGTGGAGAGCCTAGTTATAGTTGTGTTGGACATAGGGAAGGATCTCATCCTATTTGCATGGATGATTTTAGTTGTACGTGTGCATAGTGTGTATGATCATCCTGTTGATGGCCTTTGTCTACCCATCAGTTTGGGGATGGAAAGCTATGGACTTAGTGAGCTTGGTGTCCAGCATCGACCAGAGACTAGACAAAAATGTATTGAGGAACCTCTTATCCTGATCTGAGATCATAGCCTCTGATCACAAATTGTATCCACACTCATTCAAATAAGGGTTAAGAAGTGGATTCTGCTGTGATATTCTTCTTGCATGTCTCCATAATGGCCATCTTTGAGAATCTGTCGATGACCACAAAAACACAGTCATTGCCATGCTTAGTAGAAGGAAGGCCTGACATGTAATCCATGGAGATGGATTCCGAAGCTCAACTAGGGATAAGCAACAGAGTATATAGGCCTTGCTTCTTGATGGCCAGTTTGGAAATCGCATTGGTAGTGAAGGATCTGATCTACTTCCTGACATCCCGTCGAAGATTTGGCCAATAAAAGTACTTCTATAGTACTATCCCTGTTTTTTTGACCCTGATATGCCCAATGGCCCAACTATAGTGTGCCTCCCAAATCATCTTGGCTCCCTCGCTTGAAGGAACACAAAGGTTTCCGAGGTGGAATAGCAAGGCATCCTGGAGGTGAAAATATGGAATTTTTTGACCCTCCAAGAGAATTTTGAATGTGTGCCCGAATTCTGGGTCACTTTTGAAGAGAAGTGGCCAATCAGAAGTTTCATGCCCACAAGAGTTTAGCAAAGTGGTTAACGCCATGATCGGTGGTCGGTTGAGGCAGTGTGCAACATTATTGGTTCTACCCTTCTTATAATTGATATTCAAATGGAACTGCTACAGGTATGTGGGCAACTTTTGATGGTGATCATTTTGCAACTTCCCTTGCATCTGTATGAAATGCAGGGGTTGGTGGTTTGTGTCTATGACCATTTCCTTCCCCAAAATGTAATGCTTCCATTGTCGGCAGGTCTGAACAATGGAATACATCTCTTTTTCATAAGTGAGATACTTCTAGACTGTGTATTAAAGTGTCTCACCGTGATATGCCAGTGGATGCCCCTATTGAGTAAGGACTGACCCGATACCATAGTGAGAGACATCTGTCTTGATCTCAAATGGTTGTTGTAAGTATGGTAAAGTGAGCACTGGTGTAGAGCAGATGTGATGTTTCAAATTTGTTAATGCCTTCTATTGAGATTCATACCAAGATAATTTTTCTTTCATTTCTCCCTTGGTGACTTGACTCAAGGGCCAAGTGGTATGAGAGAATCCCAATACAAACCTGCTATAGAAATTGGCAAGACCTAGAAAGCTATGGAGCTCTATCGGAGTGATTGGGGTTAGCCAATCTCAAATGACTTGGATCTTGGTCGGATCCACATGCACCCATTGTTCATCAATAATGTATTCCAAATACTAAACCTCGGTCATGCCAAAAATGCATTTCTCCAAATTGGCACATAACTTATTTTGCCGCAGTGTTTGGAGAACCCATTCGATGTGGTGGATGTGCTCTTCCCAACTCTGGCTTAAGGTCAAGATGTAATCCAAGTATATCACTACAAATGAGTTCGTGAAGGGCCACAAGGTCTCATCCATCAATCTCATGAAGGTTGCATAATCATTCGTCAACCCAAAAGTCATAACCAACCCTTCGAAAAGGCCCCGCTTGGTTTTGGAGGCAGTCTTCCACACATCGGAGGGTTCGATTGGTACTTGGTGATAGCTGGACTTTAAGTTGATCTTGCTGAAATATTTTTCCCTCTTCAATTGGTCCAAAACATCATTCATCCATGGGATTGGGTACCTATTCTGGATAATGATCTTGTTGAATGCCCGATAGTTAATACAGAGTCTCCAAGTCCCATCCTTCTTATGTACCAAGATGGATGTGACTTTTCTGCAACAGCTCTTGAATCTGCCTCTCACTTTTGTCATTCTCCATAATAGAGCGCTAATAGATTGATCCATGGTGCAACGGTGCAGCTCGGGTCAGATTGATGGATTACTTTACCTAACAGTGCAGAGGCAGCCCTATGGGGGAGGTGAAGATGTCCTCGTACTCCTCCACGACCTTGTCCATTTGTTGTTGCCATGTAGAGGGGCCTTGTTTGGAGGTCGTGGCTACCATCTTCTTCTTTCCCTAAGGGCGTATCATAAGGAAATGCTTTTTCCTAGTTCTGGAAATGAGCTTACCACATTGTTTTGTAGTAACCGAAGAGATGGCGGTAGGCAGTGCTACCTCTGGTATCTTGTATAACTTATTTGTAGGTTTTAACCTCGTACAGAAATTACCTGCATACGAATTCTAAATCACAGGAAAAATAAAAATGCGAGAGCATAACACATATACACAAAGATTTCCCACTGGATCTCAAAACCGAGACTACCAGCTTGATTTTTCATTATGTTCCTTTCAATGTTACAATACATATTTATACATGCCGAAGCATCCAATACAATGAACTGAAAACCATCGCGTCCAAAACCATGGACCGAAAAACCATAGGTAGGTTTGCCCAACCTAATATAGGGTCCAAAAAAAAAATTCTCGGGGTGCTGCCCCTAACCCCGTAAAGGGGGGCTCCGCCCCCCCTCTAACCCCCCGATCCACTACGTAGGTTAGTCGTGTAAAAGAATATAACACAACCCAACAATCTCCCACTTGTTGTTTTGTTTCCACAGGGGGCCACAGGAGACCTTAGTCATTTTTTTAGCCCTGAAACGCCCATTGTTTCTCTACACCAAGAGAACTTCTCAGAGCTCACAGATTTTGTCAATGCATCTGCAGTATTCTTCAAAGTGTCCACCTTTACCAGCAACACCTTTTTGTCTTCTATATATCCCTCACAAAGTGATACTGGACATCAATGTGCTTTGTCTTTGAATGATAAGCAGGGTTCTTTGCCAAGAAAATTGCACTTTGGCTGTCACAGTCTATCCTTATAGCTCCTTGTACTAACCCCATACTTGAACACAATCTATGCAACCAAACTCCTTCCTTGCTTGCATGCGTAGCTGCCATGTATTCTGCCTCTGTAGTTGATAGTGCCACTACAAATTGTTTCTTAGTCATCCAACTGACTGCACCTCCAAATAGGTTAATCACATACCCACTTGTAGATCTTCTCTAATCCAGATCTCCAGCCCAGTCTGCATCAACAAATCCAAGGATATCCAACACACTGTCCAATCCTGGTCTTCCTTGGTAGCACAAACCATAATCACTAGTGCCACGCAAATACCTGAAAACGCGCTTCACTGCTGTCCAGTGCTCCTTCCCTGGTTTTGACATAAACCTGCTCAATACTCCCATTGCATGTGCAATGTCTGGTCTAGTACAGACCATGGCATACATCAGGCTACCGACTGCACTTGCATATGGAACACGGGACATGTCCTCTTCCTCGTCTTTTGTTTTGGGACACTGTTCAGCAGATAACCTCACACCTGCAGGAATAGGAACCTTCATCGGTTTACTATCCTGCATATTAAACCTCTGCATTATTGTCTCGACATACTTCCTCTGGTTTAACCAGAGCTTCCTCTTTGCTCGATCTCTTTTAATTTCCATGCCCAAAATATAGATTGCAGCACCGAGATATTTCATATCGAATTTGGAGGACAATTGGGTCTTCAAATCTTGGATAATTTATTTTTCATTTCCAACCAACAACATATTATCCACATACAAGAACAGATAAATAACACGGTCACCAATTAATTTAAAATACACATAGTGATTTGCTTTGCTTCTGGTGAAGCCAAGTCCCCGTATAAATGTATCAAATTTATGATACCACATCCTTGGTGATTGTTTTAACCCATACAGAGACTTCTTTAACTTGCATACCAGTTCTTTCTTAACCTTCACCGCAAAGCCTTCAAGTTGCTTCATGTATATTTCCTCTTCCAGATCCCCGTGAAGAAATGTTGTCTTCAGATCCATCTGTTCTACCTCAAAATCAAAAGTGGCAGCAACAGATAAAGGTAATCTTATAGAAGTTACCTTGGCAACAGGAGAAAAAATATCACCAAAATCAATTCTTGACACCTGGGAATAACCTTTTGATACCAACTGAGCTTTTTATTTCTCCACATTTCCTTCTGCGTTTGTCTTCTTCTTGAACACCCATTTGCTACCAATGGATTTCCTTCCAGCCGGCAACTCCATCAGATCCCAAGCCTCATTTTTGTGCAAAGATGCCATTTCATCAACCATGGCCTCTTTCTAGAGTTTGCCATCCTCTGAATCTACTGCTTCCTTCATAGTTTTGGGATCACTGTCAGTAATAGATAAAGCAAAATTTGAATAGAAAGTAGATGGACTATACCTTTCTGGCTACCTTCTTTCTCGAACTGATCTTCTCACACCCAGAGTTTGTGGCTCTTCATCTTCTAATTCCTCCTCTGATGTAGAGTCTAATTCTTCCTCCTTAAGCTCAAACTCTATCTTCTCAGGTTCCTTTGGTTGGACTTCATGTTTAATAACATCTTTTACCTCTCTGAACACCACATCTCGGTTGTGCACAACCTTCCGTGTGACTGGGTTCCAAAGCTTATAACCCTTTAAACCATCCTTATACCCAATAAAGATGCACTTTTTAGATTTACTATCCAACTTGGTTCGTTTCTCCCTTGGAACATGTACATATGCATCACATGCAAATACCCTTAGATGTGAAAGAGAGGGTTTCTTACCATTCCATACTTCTTGTGGAGTCTTATCATCCAACGCTGATGAAGGTGACCTGTTGACCAGGTAACATGCAGTATCCACTGCCTCTGCCAGAATTCCTGTCCTAACCTGACACCACTAAGCATGCTTCTTGCCCTTTCCATCAACGTCTTGTTCATTCTTTCTGCGACTCCATTTTGCTGAGGTGTATATGGTGTAGTCTTCTGTCGTGCTATACCGCACTTCTTACAGAATTCTTCAAATTCCTTGCTGCAGAATTCTCCACCATTATTTGTCCTCAGCACCTTTATCTTCTTCTCTGTCTAATTTTCCACCAGAGCCTTAAATTCTTTAAACCTATCAAAGGCTTCAGATTTCTTCTTAAGGAAATATATCCATG
>APFE030595450.1:47194-80137 GCA_000404065.3 Pinus taeda | reverse complement strand
GGTCTACCACAGGCCCGAGCAAAACCCCTCAGCAACAAAGGCGTCCCCTTGAAGCCAAAACAGCTCCGATACCAAATGTAGGTTTTAAACCCGTACAGAAATTACCTACATACGAATTCTAAATCACAGGAAAAAAAAAATGCGAGAGGATAACACATATACACAGAGATTTCCCACTGGATCTCAAAACCGAGACTACCAGCTTGATTTTTCATTATATTCCTTTCATTGTTACAATACATATTTATACATGTCGAAGCATCCAATACCATGGAACGAAAACCATCGCGTCCAAAACCATGGACCGAAAAACCATAGGTAGGTTCGCCCAACCTAATATAACACAACCCAACATTATTTCCCAAAGTAACAATAAAAACATGAGGCCTTAACTCATACACGGCATGTTTCTTCCATAAGTATGGTTGGCCTAATAATAAACCACAAAAATCAAGGGGAGAAATTGTGCATAATACCTCCTCCATCAAGGGCTTGATGTTGTATGGAAGGTCGCATTGCTAGCTCACACAAAGATCCCATCCTTGGTGAAGTCACCTGATGTTGTATGTTTGTGGATGTGTTGTGTCCATAAGCCCATCCGCTTCATGACCTTTGTTGAAATGAGGTTCTTTTGGCTCCTGTTGTCGACAATGAACTATAGCAGGGAACCCTTTACCCACATCTGGGAGTCGAAGAGGCACTCCTCCTCCTCTGGATCTTCAGGTTCCTCCTTCTAGATCTTCGTGGTGGAAATGGTGGCATTGGGCTCCACATCGATAATTTGCTTCCCTTTGTCATTCCCCTTGTTGGTTTCTAACTCTGGGTTGGAACATGCATATGATTTTGAAGCCTTTAGCTCGGCCACCGGTGTTGTGAGTGGATTTCTTATGGAACTCACACCACTGTCCAATGTCCTTCTTCGGCTCAACAGTGTCGTTATTTACTTATGGCTTTAGCAGGTTGTCCTGGGCCACCCCACCTTGGCTTTGTCCTCTCTTCTCTGGCTTGGGGGCACCTTACCCTTGCTTCGAATTCGTAGATCCAAAGTCTTGCTTCTTCTGTTTAAACTTTTTTCTCAATCTTGACAGCATATTTGTATGTCGTGCCAACCGAGGATATGTCTAGGTGATCCAGGTGGATATTGATGGCCACCTGCCAAGTCCACTTGGACACCCACCATTGTTTCTTTCAACTTTTCATTTCCTTAATTATATCATAGTTTACTATTTTTAGCATTTTGTCGGGTCCTGAACTTTCAAAGTCGTTTTGAGGCCCTAAACGATTTTTTTTGTGAAACCTGGGAGCAACATGGGTCCATGAACTAATGTTTCTATTGCCAAAGTTTTAGTTCTTGGATAGATCTTTCTAAGGAGATATTCTGTGCATCAAACGGAGATCGTATGCCAAAGTTACGACCCCGGGAAGTTGATGTACCAATTTATCCAAACTGAGTGCACAGTTTCGCATTTCATCTTTTAGGGTTAGGTTTTTGGATGTTTAGGGTTTTCCATTATTTCTCAACAATAAATAGGCCTTCGAGCCTCATTGTAACACAATTCAGAGGTATGTAGCCGCCACATCTCTTCTAAGAGATAAGCTACCATTGCCCAAGCTGGTTTATTTCCATTTCTGTTTTTAAGCATATTTCAGTATTTTACATCAATGAAATGAAGTATTATTTCCGCTACTTTTTTGCGTATATGGTTATCTCTATATTTTGTTGTGTTGAGTTTTAATCTGGATCAGTGGTATGAGAGTGGTCTGCTTTTTCTCTATTTTTCTTTGCATGTCCCCAACGAGGTCAGGATATAAGGAGTTAGGGCTTGAACTAGTCGAACCTTCGCAAGACCAGCCCTGCAAATCCCAACGGCCTCCCATTGTGGATGAAAATAAAGATTAGGGGCAAGAGATACTATCAAAATATTCCTTGAAGAAGCCCTCTAGTGACAAAGGAATGCGATGATGGACAACTTTGCACAATTCCTTCAGCAGCTACCCAAGGGCGGCGCATCGGCTTCCAACATCTACTCTAGAAATGCCACACCATTTAAGGTATAAGTTAATTTTGAAATCCCCATATTTGAGGGTTATATAGACGCAGATGCCATCGATAAATGGTTAAATATGCTAGAGGGTTATTTTTCTGTTCATGATTTTTTCAGTCGGGAATAGATTATTTTCGCTCTTCGCAAAGCAGCCCCCCACATCAAGGACACATGGGAAACCTAATGCAAGCAGAAAGATGAAAGTAGAGGCTCACTATTTTCGGCTGCACCCACCTGGAATTCATTCCGACACACCATCAAGTAGCAGTACTACCCTCTTGGAAGCTATGAGGATCAATACATAAACTGGACCACACTGCGGCAAGGAAGGGACAAAGATGTGCTGAAGTTTACCAGTATTTTCCATACCCTTTGCACAAAGTTGGGTATCAAGGATTCAGAGCAGCATTTGGTACTCAAATAGTGTGGATCCTTTCATAAGTACATCCAAGAAGAAATAGAATTCCTGAACATATCCTCACTTGGAACTGCATACCGATATGTTCTGGGGGTCGAGCAAAAGTTTAAACAAAATAAGCGAGACTTTGGATCTGCAAATCTGAAGCAAGGGAAAGGTGCCCCCAAACCATAAAACAAAAGACAAAGCCAAGGCGCGGCAGCCCAAGACAACCTACCAAAGCTGCAAGCAAAGAACAGCCCCGCAAAGTCGAGAAAAGACACAGGAAAGTGGTGTGAGTTCCATAAGAACTCCACTCACAAAAAAAGTGAGTGTGAGGCCAAGCAGTCACTAGTGGCTGAGCTAAAGGTTTGAGAATCAAATGCAGGTTTCGACTCTGAGACAGAACCCGACCAGGGGAATGAAAAAGGGAAGCGTATTGTCAATGTGGAGCCCAACGCCACCCTTACCACCATGAATATCCAGAAGGAGTAATCTGAAGATCCAGAGGAGGAGGAGCGTCTCTTCCACTCCTATATGTGGGTAAATGAATCCCCACTACGGCAGCGGAAGATGACAAAGAGATGTATTCCATTGTGCAGACCTACCAACAATGGAAGCATTACATTTTGGGGAAGGAAATAGTCATCCACATAGACCACTGAACCCTATAGTTTATACAAACCCAAGGGAAATTGTAGAATGATCGCCATCATAAGTCATCCACATATCTACAACAGTTCCATTTGAATATCAAGTATAAGAAGGGAAACACCAATAATGTTTCACATTGCCTTAGTCAACCATCGATCATGGCATTAACCACCGTGCTCAACTCTTGTGGGCACGAGACTTCTGATTGGCCACTTCTCTACAAAAGCAACCCAGAATTTGGCCACACATACCAGACACTCTTTGCGGGTTAGCATGTTCCCGATTTTCACCTCCAGGATGCCCAATTATGCTACCTGGGTCACTTTTTTGTTCCTTCAAGTGAGCATGCTAAGATGGTATGGGAAGCACACTACAGTCGTGCTTCTAGACATTTCAGGGTCGAGAAAATGGTGGCAGTGCTACAAAATTATTTCTATTGGCCGAATCTTTGACAGGATATCAGGAAGTACATCAGATCATGCACTGCCTACACAATCACGAAAATGACCATCAAGAAGCAAGGCCTCTATACCCCGTTGCCTATCTTGGGTCAACCTTGGGAATCCAAATCCATGGATTACATGTTAGGCCTCCCTTCCACTAAGCATGGAAATGACTGCATTTTTGTGGTCATCGACAGGTTCTCAAAGATGGCCATTATGGCAGCCTGCAAGAAGAATATCACAGCAGAAGCCACTACTAAACGCTTCTTTGAATGAGTGTGGGTACACTTTGGGATCCCACAACCTATCATCTTAGATCGGGACAACAGGTTCCTCAAGACATTTTGGTTCGGTCTATGGTTGATGTTGGACACCAAACTCACTAAATCCACATCCTTCCATCCTCAAACTGATGGCCAGACAGAGGTTGTCAACAAGATGATCGTACACATTCTGCACATGTAGAACTGAAAGCATCCACACACATGGGAAAAGAGCCTCCCATATGTTCAACATAGCTACAATTGATATCTCCACATCTCGACTGGCCACATCCCTTTTAAGTTGGGCTTGGGATTGAAGCCACTATGTCCCATTAACGTGGCCATGCCATTTGCAGCTACTCACGCAAATTTGGCTCATGTCCAGTCTGAAACAGATAAGGCAAACAACTTCATTGAGCACATCCAACATATTCACCAGTAGGTCCATGACATTATGGAGAAATCAAATTCAAAGTACAAGCAACGACATGAACAACATCGGGCGCCACACAAGTTTCAAGTGGGCGACAAAGTCTGCTTGCATTTGCAAAAAGAAAGCCTTACCAGAGCCTATCGAAAACTCAGACCACTCCGATCCTTACACAATTAC
This sequence comes from Pinus taeda, assembly GCA_000404065.3. NCBI lineage: Eukaryota > Viridiplantae > Streptophyta > Pinopsida > Pinales > Pinaceae > Pinus > Pinus taeda. Next base: position 75,725 of record APFE030595450.1, on the reverse strand, counting down.
CAAGGCTATAGGAGACAATTCATTTGAGCTCAACATTCCCCCATTCCTTGGCCTGCACCCAGTGTTCAATGTGGACCACCTTCGGCCATACTTTCCACCATTACTAGACACATCTGACATTGCAAAACAACTCACACCCACAGAGTTAAATCCAAATTGCATGGAACAAGCTACAACTGATCGAATCATGGGCACAAAGATCAATCACACTCGCTAGTAGAGTATCCAACTGTATCGTGTTGTCAAAGCATGCCAACTCCTTCACTACGGTAAGTGGCTCACCAGGGACAAAGTTCAGCAGAAGTTTCCTCATGTCATGGAGGAACTCAGTGAAATGGGGATCATTGCTTCCTAATGGGCGAGGAATGATCTAGGTGGATATTGGTGGCCACCCACCAAGTCCACATGGACCCCCACCATTGTTTCTTTCAGCTTTTCAGTTTCCTTAATTGTATCACAATTTACTCTTTTTAGCAGTTTTTCGGGTCTTGAACTTTCAGAGCCGTTTTGGGGCCCTAAAAGACTTTTTTTGGGAAACCTGGGAGCAACATGGGTCCATGTTTGGATGTTTCTCCTCCCAAAGTTTTAGCTCTTGGATAGATCTTTCTAACAAGATATTTTCCACATCAAACGAAACTCATATGCCAAATTTATGAGCCCGGGAAGTTGATGTACCAATTTACCCAAATGGGGCCCACAGTTTGCATTTCATCTTCTAGGGTTAGGTATTTGGATGTTCAGGGTTTTCCATTGTTTCTCAATAATAAATAGGCCTTCGAGCCTCATTGTAACATAATTCAAAATCATGTAGCCTCCACATCTCTTCCTAGATAAAAGCTACCATCGCCCTAGCTGGTTTATTTCCATTTCTGTTTGTAAGCATATTTCAGTATTTTACATTAATGAAACGAAGTAATATTTCTACTACATCTTTGTGTATATGGTAATCTCAGTATTTTGATGTGTTCCTGTTTAACTTCAGATCACTAGGAATTCCATATTGTCTTCGATGTACTTGTGCAGACAGTCATAGTACTTGAGAACCAAATTCTTCTCAGAATCCTTCATACCCAACTTCGGGCGAAGGGTATGAAAAACATTCGTAAAATCTGGCACATCTTGGTCCCTTCCATGTTGCAGTGTTGTCCACTTTATGTATTTATCCTCATAGCTCTCGACAGGGTAGTACTGCTCCTTGATGGCATCCCAGAACGAGTTCCAAGTGGGTGTGACAGAAAACAATGAGTTCGTATTCTCATCCTTTACTCACAATAGGTTTCCCACCAGTCCTTGATGTGGGGGGCTACTTTAAGAAGTACAAAAGTGGTCTTTTCCTGGCTGGAAAAGTCATGAATGGAAAAATATCCCTCTAGGAGATTTAACCATTTATCTACAGTATCTGCATCTATCTGACCCTCAAATATGGGAATTTCAAATTTAACTTATACCTTAAAGGGTGTGGCACTTCGAGAGTAGTTGTTGGAAGTAGATGCGTCACCCTTGGGTAGCCGCTGAAGGATGTAGACAAAGTTGTCCATCATCGCATTTTTCTTGTCGCTTGACGGCATCTTCGAGCAAGATTTTTATAGAATCACCTACCCCCTCATATTTCTTTTCATCCACCATGGGAGGTCGTCAGGATTTGTGAGGCTGGCCTTGCAAATGTTCGAGGAGTTCAAGCTCTAACTCCTTATATCCTGACCTCGTTGGGGACATGCAAAGAAAAATAGAGAAAGAGTAGACCACTCTAATACCATTATCTTGATTTAAACATGAATGCAAAAAATTACAGATATAACTATAAATACAAAGATGCAGTAGAAATAACACTTCATTTCATTAATATCAAATACTGAAATATGCTTACAAACAAAATGGAAATAAGACTAGCTCGGGTGATGGTAGCTTATGTTTGAGAAGAGATGTGGCAGCTACATGCCTCTGAGTTGTGTTACAATGAGGCTCGAAGGCTATTTATTGCTTAGAAACAATGGAAATCCCTAAAGTTCCAAAAACTTAACCCTAGGAGATGAAGCACCAAACTAAGGGCCTCATTTGGCTAAATTGGTACATCAACTTATCAGGGTCATAACTTTGGCATACGATCTCCATTTGACGTGGACACTACCTCGCTAGAAATATATATCTAAGGACTACAACTTTTGAGTAAGAAACATCAATATGATCGATGTTGCTTCTATTTTTCCCAAAAAACATTGTTTAGCGCCTCAAAATGGCTCCAAAAGTTCACGACCCAAAAAAATGCCAAAAATAGTAAATTTTGCTACAAAGAAGGAAACTAGAAAACTGAAAGAAACAATGGTGGGGGTCCAACTAGAATAGGTAGGTGGCCACCAATATCCACTTGGATCAACTAAAATGATCTATCTACTTTTGCACTTCCTATCTCTCTCTCTCCCTCTATGTGAATGTCAAAAGAACCCAATTACATCATAATATTGATAAGCATGCTTTAATACCACTTGTCAGAAGCGTCAACTTAAATCACATCACCATAATGATATTTTTTTTATACCGAGGAAAAATGTATATATAAAAGCAATATTGAAGGAATTTTAATATATGTGGAAATAACAAGTTATAATCGCAAAGTTAATATAGAGACATGCTAGTCTAGTTATTTAAATTTCACAAATTAATCGCACAAGTATCACATTTCCACTAAGGATTGTTGGCATATTTTAAATGAATTGTAATAACAAGGTACAAGGGTTAAATGTAAAACCAACATGTGTTATACAGGTTGTACTATTTCTTTGTCGAACAACGAGCTTTTGGCAGATTACAATGCTAATGGTACAACTTGTAACGTACTCTTTCATCCATTGAACACTTTGATTCAGGCTATCTGTTCATATGTTGGCAAGCTCATCTAATGGTGGAGAAACATAGGGTTGGTTTGGTGACCAACTTAACCCACTGCACACCCACACTCTCGTTCAATAGTCTACCATTAGGGTTTTTGAGGCTGTGTTCTACCATTGTAGCTTTGAGCTTTATTTTCCAGGTCGCAGACTTGGATTTTTCACTAATAAATCTACCTCTCTTTGCAAATTATAAGTGACCTATTTCAAGTTAACTTTGATTCTTTCACAATTTTAACTTCAGTGGTGAATTTCCTATGTGCACCGTAAGTGTTGACAACAGTGGAGCTTCCTTTAGACAACATGGTTGGATTGCTCGTTCCTCAAGCCTCCGTAAGCAGTCCGACGAATATTTTTGTTTATTCCGTGACAGTATTCATAATGGTTATAGCCATAGGCTTAACTTTGGGTTTTATGTTTACTATAGAGTGTTTGCAACTTTTAATTAAATGTGGCGTTCCTTAGTGGGTATTATATGGATAATCTCAAATTTTTAAGGGTTTTCTTCTTCGTAGAAGATGTTAAAAACTTGGTACTAATCTTTGTTACTTTTGGTGCATGTTTGGTTTGAAATTTTCCCCATTCTATGGTTTCCATTCTGTTAGTTTCATCTAGCTCAAACAACAAGTCTCACCTGCATTTATGTGTTTCTTACCATGTTTTTTTTATCGCTTCTTTCCCCTTGATGCGAGATTTATCTACAAACCCTTGTTTTGGTTCTGGCTTTTAATTTGATTCCTCTAGAATCAAGACATTATATGAATTTGGATTGAAATCATTCATTGGAGGTTCATGGCATTATTGTTATTTCTTTTCAAGAATTGCATGGAACCATAATTATGTATATGGGTAGTTTATACCTATTTTAGATTGGAAAATCACTAGTCTTAACTTAAGAATTTACTTTTGGGATATGCATTCTCAATGTTTGCTCCTCAATGGTCCAGTTTAATTATGAAGCATTGTTATTTTTTTATATTAAATGGAACTGGTTCCTCTCAATGTGAATTGTTATTATATTATGTATAAATATTACAATTTGATTTGTGTCATCTAAATATTGTTAGAGTTTATTTGCATGCTCAAGGGTTTGCTGAAAATTTGTTCTTTCTTCTTCTACCATTTTCTGGTTCATTTGATGTTTTGTTTATGAATCTTTTTTTGTATTGCATACAAAATTTTATATTTTCTACTTTGATATTGAGATTATGGGAACCGATCATCTTATGTGTATCCTTAATTTGTTATTAGGAGAAATATATGATTACCAAGTAGAATGGGGTTCTTGGTATACTAGGAACATCCCACTACCATAGGTTATTTATCCATGTGTATTTACTTTAATTTGAAAGGTTATGGACTGTCTAGCAGTGAGTTCCCAACTCAGCTATCAGACTCAACTAGACTCATATGACCTCTTTGATTGTGCCTCATCAATTTAACTTGCAACAATTTTTTTTAGCTACCAATCATCTTTGCTTAACGCTGATATGTAATACTATTGTCTATTTTATAAATCACTGAAAAGAAACATGGTCATACAATTTCTATGTAATATGCTTGTATTTTTTGTGATAAGAACACTAAAGAAATATACTATTAATAGATCTTTTCTAGTGTTGAAAACAAAATTATTCTAGTTATTGTTTTCATCACACATACAATCTCTTCAGCAAAAAACATAATGAATAATCAAAGGAAATAATTATTTGTTTATTTGGGTATCTTAAAATCCACGAGGTAACCAACCTCCCAACCATGAGAAAGGAAATTATGTCCTCCCTGAGGAATTAATACCAGAAAATTTAGATCAGTGACCCAACAGGGTAATTTTTCAAGAAATAGGCTTCCTTGTTTCAGGCTGGAACAAAATGCAGTGAACTCAGGCTTCCATTGGTTGTCTATCGAGATTAAGAACTTCCTCATACAATGTCATTCCTACCCTCATCAACGTCCATGAAGGGTTTCTGCTTGCTATCTTCTTCTCAATGCCTCCAATCTCGCTTTGGCTAATCCTTTTCTTTCCCTTTCCGATTTTCTCTTATCTCTACGAAGAGAAGAATAACTGAATCTATAAACAAACAATCTATCTTTGTTTTCATAAGTGAGTTCCAAGATACCGGTCTATAAAATAAACTTGTAGTTAATTTCATTAATCAAAATTCTTCTCAATGTTTATTCCACAAAGTCTATATAGTTTTTCACAAAGTCAATGTAAATAACAGTTTCACAAATAGTACTTTTACCGATGGTGTTACATGGTTCTATCTTTCTTTCTATAAGTAAGAGGTTCATGATTTGGGCACACTATAATAAGATTGTATTAGTATTCTCAAGTTTCTAGATCAATATTTTGTCAAAGTTATCTTGTTTCCAAATTATTTTTACTATTTGTATAATGAAATTTATTTAAAATATTAACAATTAAAATAAATTAATTAAAAAATATATTAAAATTGATATTTCTTTAAAAATTGATAATAGCTCGAAAACAAAAATAATTAAAAAATTATTAAATAAGTCAAGTCCTAAAGTTAATATTTTATAATCATTTATTTTCTTCTTTAATTATTAATACCATCATACTATTTTTTGTTATTCATTGTTATTACATTAAAATTCATTTCCAAACAATTTGTGGCAAACTCAAAACCTTACTCATCCAATATCATCTTATTAAAAGTAATTTAATTATATAGATAGTTATTAAATAAATTAAGGTTTATATTTTCAAAGATTCAAAACTTAATATTCTCATAATTATTTATCTTCTTTCTCTTTTTAATTATTGATATACCATAACTATCATTATTATTATTGATTTATGATAACATGACTAACTACTTCTATATTCTCATTTGTTAATACATTCAAATTATTTCCCAAAGTAATTTTTTGGCCAGTTCAAAACCTTACCATTTAATATGACCTTGTTATAGGGTTCACATTTTATTAAAACTAGCTTAATTATATTGATAGGTATATTTATTTTAAAATAGGCCTTCTTGAATTTTAATTTAATTATTAGTAGATATGTAGGAATTTATAGAGTAATTTCATCAGAAAAATCACCAAAGGACACCACTCACAAGCACATCACAGGTCAATACACCAGTATTGTTGACATGGTTAAAACCCTCAAAAGAGGGAAACAATCCACGACCAGAGCCAACACAACTAGTTCAGGTAATTTATTAATAAAAGAATGAAAATTTGCATAAGCTTCTCTCATGAACGGCTACCCTACAAATGACGCTCCATGCCCTTTAAATAGAGATCATGGAACAATTGAGTGTTAAGCCACGGATCAAGTGTTGGTAATACTGAGGAGAGAATGAATCGTTGGATCACTACATATCGTGACTGTTAGATTGTATGTTACAAATTTACATAGTAAAGAAACACATTTTACCTAACTCTACACTAGACCAAGTTCTACTTAACTATTTCCTATGTGTCGGAATATCCTAACATACCCCCTTAAGAACAAATTGGGATAGGATTGAAGGATGTAAAAATATGACACAATAGGAGAAGGAAGGAGGTACTAGAGCCTATCCCGCCTTAGTGAAAACTTCATGAACTCCAACCACAAATCGAAGTTTAGTAAACTTCGCCTCCGTGACAGCCTTTATAAAGATGTCTGCAATTTGATCATCTATTGAACAATGTTGCACTTCAAGAACATGGTCATGAATGAGATTTCTAATGAAGTGCATGTGTAGTTCAATGTGTTTGCTACGCTGATGTTTGACAGGATCTTTGCGTAGTTGAATGGCACTTTGATTATCACACCAAAGTGTAGGCGGATTTTGCTGTTGAAATCCAAACTCTAATAGGATCTGATGAAGCCACAAGGCTTCCTTACTAACTTCTACGGCACCACGATACTATGCTTCTGCTAAAGAAAGAGAAATGGCACTTTGTTTCTTGCAAGCCCATGTAATAGGTCCTGAACTAAGAGTGAACACATAACCTGCAGTAGGCTTTTGATCATCAGGGTCACCGGCCCAATGAGAATTAGTGAAACCAACCAATAGAGGAGATGCTTCTGTAGTGTAATGAATCCTAAACTAAACTATACCTCAAACATAACAAAGTATTCTTTTAGTTGCTTTCCAATGACTTTCATGTGGGTTTTGCGTAAACCGATAAATAAGGCCAACAACAAAGGAGAGGCCAGGACAAGTATCGGTGAGATACAAAATTTTTCCTACAAGTTGATGGTATAAGGTAGAATCAACATCACCGGAACTACAGGTCAGTGAAATTTTGGCTCCAGACTAAAAGGGAGAAGGGGCTGGCTTATAGTCTTCCATGTGAAAATGGCGTAGAAGATCATAGGAATACTTGGACTGGGAAAGGGAAATACCTTCATTGGATTACAAGACTTGAAGACCAAGAAAATAATGTAAGTGTTCTGAGTCTGTTATTTCAAACTTCTTTTTAAGGCTAGACTTCACATGGTCTATAAGGTTGGGACCTCTACCAGTAAGGATAAGATCATCAACATAAAGAACAAGAATGATAAGAGACTTTCCCACTTTCTTGGTGTAGACAGTATTGTCGGAAGGACACCTAGAAAAGTCAGTTTCTAAAAGAAAGCTATCCATTTTAGCATACCAAGCCTGAGGAGCTTGCTTGAGACCATAAAGGGATTTCTTAAGCCGACATACAAGGCTAGAGTTTGTTTGTATGAAGCTAGTAGGTTGTTCCATATAGATTTCTTCATGCAAGTGCCCATGCAAGAAGGCAAATTTAACATCCATCTGACGGACTTCCCATTTGAAAGAGTCAGCAAGGAAAAGAACAAGGCAGATAGAGTTCATTTTGGCAACAGGGGAGAAGGTTTCAGTATAGTCAATGCCTTTAACTTGTGAAAAACCCTTAGCAACAAGACGAGCTTTTGTTGAAAAGTGTGCAATAAGAAATGCTAAATTTAGGAAGTGCTAAAAATAGAACTGCTAAAAATAGCACTTCTAAAAATAGCAGTTTGGCCAATGAGAATTTTGGCCACTTTGGGTGAGAGGTGAAACTACTAAAAATAACATCTTCTAAAAATAGCATTTCTGGGTCCCTTTCCTATTTATAGCAGTCTCTGGTCTATCTATAGGAAGTAAATTCCAATTTGGTCTTACCAGCAATTTGGAATATTAATTAATTAATTCTCCATGAGTTAATTAGTTAAGGAAAAGCAAACTTGAAGTCTTTGTGAGAACATGAAATTATTTCTCCACTAATTGGGGAATGTTTCCTTGATTTGCTCCACTGATTGAGGAATTAAGGATGAGTTTTATATTGGGAGGATCAGTTGACTTAGTTTAACTTAGTCAAGTTCAGTTAGGTTAATTTAATAAGTTGTTAAATTAATGAGATATAGTTTGTTGATGCTTGCATGCATGTGATAACTATTATTTTCAGATAAATGTGTATTCAGTCATGGATAGGTGATGCATGTCAGTTCTATCAGAGATCCAGTTGAGATCAGATGTGGGATAGTGTACTATCAGATGCTAGGATGTTTCTAGTAAGTATTCCTTGCATGGGGAAGGAAGCTTCTTCTTTCTATGACTATGTAGTTGGACTTGAGGTGACAACATGTATGGTCAGGTGAATTTACATGTGTTTTGTAATTGTACCCCAATCAACATTGTGCAAGGAAATAGGAGCTTGGACCTGAGGTGCAGAATTTATATAAAGGGGTAGGTAGTCCATGAGCTACATCATCAGAGTACAGAGAAAGCAAGATAGCTTTTTAGCTTATTCTTTTTGTATGTTGTTGATGATTTCTACTTGATTGATAATACAGTGTTGGGGTTTTATGTTGGTTCTTTCCCTAGTGATATATTCTGTGTTATGTGTGATTGATTCCTTCTTATCAGTTATATGTGTTCATGCTTGATTTTTCTTATGATTGATTACCTTCCACAAATTTTATGGTAGATGTATATCTAGTATTATGCTTTAGTACATTGCATATATCAGTTTGATCTACAGGTGAAATTTCTACATGATATCAGTGAGCTAGCTGATTTGTAGAAAAAATTCTACAACTTTATGTTTATCAACATTTCCATCTGGTCCACACTTGGTTTTGCAAACCCATTTGCACCTGACAAGTTTTTGTTCCTTTGGTAGAGGAATAGGATCCCATGTATCGTTTGAAAATATTGAATGATATTCTTCATTCATAGCTGTGTCCCAATATAGATGGCCTGAAGCTTCTGCAAATGTGTTAGGATCATAATTTGCTAAAGCTTGAGTTGGTAAATAAGAGGCTCTATCGAACTGAGAACATGTACGTCGTTGATTTGTAGGATCACCGACAAGAGCGCCTACTACATCCCGAGTAGCACGGACCCATTTTAGAATTTTAGCAGCTGAAGGAGGATCCTGAGAAGGTGGGGAGGATTGTCATCCTCTCTTTCATCATTTGAAGAAGAAATATTTTCAAAAGTAGAAGAGATAGAGAGAGATGGCACATCCGCCAAACTAGGCTCGTAGGCCGATATATTTTCAGCAAACTTTACATCTCTTCTAATGATAACATTTTTGGACTTAAGTGGAATAAGTCTATATCCTTTGACATCTTCATAATATCCAACAAAAATACATTTTTCACTTTTAAGTTCTAAATATTTATGTTTCTCATCTAGAATATGGGCCCATGCTTCACTTCCAAAAACACAAAAAGTGACTTACATTTGATTTAATTGAGCTCCATGCTTCTTCTGGAGTAATATGCTTTAAAACCTTAGTAGGAGTGTGATTTATTATGTAATTTGCATAGTTAATTTCTTCTTCCCAAAAAATAAGACTAAGTCATTTAGATTGAAGCATACAATTAGCCATTTCCTTGAATGTGTGATTCTTCCTTTCAGCTACACCATTTTGCTGTGGAGTATATGGAACAATATGCTGCATTTGAATTCCATTCTCAGTGCAAGAGTTGATGAATTTGTTGTTAACATATTCTCTACCATTATCAGATCTTAGCTTAATAATTTGATGTCTATATTGTTTTCCAACAAAGGCCTTAAAGGCCAAGAACATGTTAAATACTTCACTCTTGAGTTTTAAGAAGTATACCCAAGTGCATCTGGAGAAATCATCAATGAAAGCTAAGAAATAATTGTAGCCAAAGAATGAAACAATTTGAAGTGGACCACATAAATCACTATGCACAAGTTGTAAAGGGGCTGAGGCATGCCAAGAGGCACATTTTTTCAAAACTATCTCGATGATGTTTTTCGAGTACACATCCAAAACAAAAACCATATCTACAAGATACCATTGGAAGACCTATCACCATATTTTCTTTACATAGATTCTGAAGGGAGCGTTAGTTTAAGTGACCAAATCACTCATGGCAAAGTTTTCTCACTTCATTATGAGCAACAAATACTGAGGGAATATTTGATGACCCAATGTTGTTAAACTTATACAACCTTGTAGAATCATCAACAATGCGAGTAGCTAAAATATGTCTAGGACCTCTTAGGTCCTTAATTACAACATCGTGAGGTGAAAATTTAATAATTTTACCTTCACCTGAATGAGTTATCTGATATACAGATAGAAGGTTGCAGGATAAGGCTGGAACACATAATACATCATTAAATTGACCATTATCTATATCAACAGTTCCAGTCCCTACAACACTAAGAGATCTATCATCACCAACATATATATTTTTGGTGTTACAATCATTTAAAGATGAAAACATGGCTTTTTTTTTGCCATGTAATGAGAAGATCCAGAATCAATGAGCCACTCATGAGAATTAGAAGAAGAAGATACATTTAGTGCATATCGAGACAGAGATGTTTGACAACCACATGGAGAAAGTTCTATTCCTAAAGATGAAGTTGAAGTTGAAGAGTGCTCCAAATGGATGCTATGCTTCTTCATTCCTGCTTCCAAGGCTTCCATATTCTTAAAGCATTTGGATTCTAAGTTGCCATCTCGATTACAAAAGTTGCATTGTCGATCAATCTTCTTCCCTTTGTTTTTATTTGCCTTATCATTTTGTTGAAATGATTTGTCATTTTGAGGCTGAAATTGCTTAGGATGCTTGTTTGGTTTAGGACCACTCCTTTTAGGATACAACTTCTTAGGATTCTTTGAATTTGGTTTTTGATAGGCAGCTAAGGCTTTCTTAGAAGAGTTTCCAAGATTAAGAAGACCAAGGTGTAAGAGTTTTTCTTGTTCTCTTATTAAAGAATCAAAAAAGGAATCAAAGGAAGGGGACTTGTAGTCTTGTCCTTGAGAAATGAAGGCTTCTCTTATAGAATGGAAGGTGGAAACAAACACAGAGTAGACTAGTCCCAACTTAGTAAGAATGGAATAGATAAGGTTACCATCTTCTTTCTTAACCTTAACACATTCCAAGAGAAGTCTAAGGGTCTTAAACTTGGACAAAAAATCTTCAGCGGAAGAAAAATTATTGGGGTCCAATGTAAGAAACTCATTGTTGAGTTGATGGGCTCTAAGTTCATTTTTAATTCCAAAAACTTTAGTGATTTGTTTCATTGCTTCATCAAGAGTATCAAGTTTTGCTATATGGAACCTAAGGTCTGGAGAAATAGACATCCCGATCAACCATCATGCTTGATCTTGCCTATTTTCCCATTTGGTTGCCTTATCTTCATCTTTGGGTTTGGTTTCTTGGTTGAAGGCTATTTTTTAAAGACCTTTATTTCTATGTAAATCCACAATGTAGGACCACCATTGGAAGTAGTTGGTCTTGTCAAAAATAACTTGGCATGGAATTTCCATTTCAATAGAAACTGAAGCTGTATATGCTGAAAATAAGTGTTCTAATGAAAAGATCTCGAAAAAATAGGCTGATTAAAAAAACGGCTCTAAAAACGGCTTCCGGATGAAGAAGTTATGGCTTTTTGAAGAAAAGTTGTTGAAGATGTCAGCGAAGTGTGGGAATGTGTGGAAATGAATGATAATATTATATTTAAAAAAATCTTCCCCCTTCCAAACTTAATCTAATTAACTCAACAAAGAGAAAAATTTGAAATCAAGACATCTACTCTCATAAAGTAGCTTTGGCCTAAGTGAGCTAGATTAAAAGGTTAGTAATTTTTTGAAAGGAAGAAAGGTTTTTTCTCTTTTTTTTAAGTCATTGAAGCTTGGGGTGCCTGTTTACTCGAGAAAGCTCTTTTTTTGCTTACAAAACAAAAAACGCAAAACACAACATGGACATAGAAAAAAACAAACCTTCCGACTTGAAGTTAGCTTTAGGCCGAAACTAAATATTTTCCTCAATGTTTTGTATTTTCCGAGATCACACTAAGGCACGACGGAAAAGAGCATATGCATGAGAAAAATCTTTCCTTTCTGTTTCTGATTTTCCCAAATCGCTCAGAGTTGTGGGGCAAAGATCATATGCAGAAATGAAAGGTATAGATCCATTAATAAAAAACAAAGAGGTAAATAAACCAAAATAAACAAAGAGAAAATAACTAAAAACTACAAATAAACGTTGTATAACTCTATACATTAAAAATGACGTAGCTAGCGCTACTGGAAACCTTTTCTGATGAAAAAAAAGGGGTTTCTCACTATAACAGATGCTCCTAACACAATAGATAAGTCCTGTTGACCTAGAAGCAGTTAGAAACAATAGATCTAGGAAACAAAATTCGGATGCAGTTCTACCGGCTTTAGATTTCGATCACCAATGGATGCGGCCCTCAAATAGCTCTCATACCATGTAGTAATTTACTAGGTAATTTCCTCAGACAGAACACCAAAAGGAAACCACTCACAAACAGATCACGGATCAATACACCAGTATTGTTGACATTGTTAAAACCCTCAAAGAGGGAAACAATCCACGACCTAAGAAAATGCAACCCACTTCAGGGAATTTATTAATAAAAGAATGAAAATTTACATAAGGTTCTCTCAGGAATGGTTTCTTACAAATGACCCTCGATGCTCTTTAAATAAAGATCGTGGACCAATATGAACCGTCAGATCACTACATATTGTGGTCGTTGGGTCGTAGGTTACAAAAGTACATAGTAAAGAAACAAACTTTACCTTACTCTATAATAGACCAAGTTATAGTTAACTATTTCCTATGTGTCGGAATATCCTAACAAGATATGAACGAGATGGTGAAGATTTATCCTCCAAATATGCCAGGATATACATAGTAGTATACATAGATCAAGTGTTTAGATTTATCTTCAATTAGTTATGCTCTTTTAATTAATTTATCTCAAATTAATTAGTTAAAGAAAATGTTATATCAACAAGTGTCGTATTGTGTATGTGTTATTAATAAGTCATAATATTGGCCCATGGTACTGTAATAAAAGCTATTTACAAATTAAGAACTTCCATTATAAAGTGGGGTGAAACTCCATTGTTAGGTATATCATTTAATTCATATACTAATTATTTTTATAATTAATAATAATAATAATTTAAAATAAAGTTGTAATTTAATTCATTGTTATGGTTGTGAGATGCATTTCGATGTTGATGGTGAATTGATGCATATTTACATAATAATAATAAGTTAAAATAAAATTGTAATTTAATTGATTTTTATGATTATGAAATGTGTTGTGATGTTTTCACACATCTATCCATTATGCAGGTAAAAAAAAATTAAAAAATTGACATATCACCACTATAACTTTTTAAGTTAATTACACCTATTATTAATCTATGTATATATAAACAATGGAAATGTGACACAAAATAGAACTATATTAGCTTTTACCTTCTACACTCGAGCATATTAGCGTATATAAGTTACAATATATTTTCAAGTCTATATTTCAACATGGATACACAAGATTGTATTAATTAAGTTTGGCAAGTCATATCCCAAGACTTGACCTGAGTCATTTACCTCCACTGGTGACTCAATGACGAGATTTATAGCTCATGTAGTCTTGGTCATCCGTGGTATTAATGATTTGGTTGTTGCACTAGGCTGAGGTATGGTGTATTTACTCAAGATGTGCATTGGCCTGTGGTACTGCCTTGCTGTTAGCCTTGAAGGGAGCTCAACATCAACGGCGCCTGGTCTTCGAGATGATCGAATGACGAGGAAGAGTTTTGAATACCTATGTGTCACGTCCCCAACCCTTGGTAGTCTTCCAACTGTGCCGGTAGGGTGCGGCACCACCCCACCTTTTCTTTTTAACAATACTCAAGTGTGAGGACTACGCCTAATTCACAACCGGAACTTAGCTTGTGTTGCTCAGCTAAGTTAAAATGCATTAATCCTTTATATCAATGATGGCCCATACTTAATCATTATCAACAGCAATATAAACAAGAATTACAACGATATAAAGGGAGGGGCAGCTCCCGAAAAGTCTGCCCGAATATATATAAAATATCAGAATTTTACAATATTACATCCGACTAGTGCGCTTGCAGAATCAAGCCAACACTTAGTCCTTTTTTACAACGTATGAGAATCTGCAACAATTCCACATGAGTGGGTGCCTTCGACCGACCACCAAGACGCTCAAGAAACCTACACAATTCTGCACAATTCGTCCGCCCACCGCATTCCCACCATCTACCACATAACCGATCTGCGCCCTCCACTTTAGCGCATGAGCTATGCGCTCATGCTGCGCAAATCCTTGTGCGTAGAAAGAATGTGCACTAAGATATCCGATCTCACTGAATTGTTTGATCAGTTGTTCGATTCCGATTGATGCCAAAGTCCAACTACTCGACATATACATATAGGGGAGGTAACATGGTGTTCGGTTGGGCGTAGCCCCATGGCCGACGCCACAACCATCTCCACACAAAACCCCAACTTCCGTTTGCTTATATTCGGCCTGCAACTTAACTTGCACCACCATCCATGGCGTATAAGCTTGCGGCCTTGTCATATGTGTGCGCTGTTATATCGTGTGCGTTGTTATATCGTGTGCGCAGTTATGCTTTGCATCACCCACAGCCCTGTCGTTCGCTGTTTCCATGCGCTGTCTGCATAACCGCTGTTCACCGTGCTGTCCGACCGCTCGCTTGGCTGTCCGACGTGCACGCTGCCCGTGCTCGCCTGCCGTTCATGTGCGCCCACACTTCGCATCCACGCATTGTTGTTTTGCCATGGTGGGCGGGTCGCCCTGCCCACGCCCATTCGCTTTTCCCGACGGGCGGGTGGCGTTCACCCGCGCCTGCTCAACCATGTCAATGCGTCGTTCACCGCTTCTGCCTGATCGCCCATTCCACCGTGTGCCCATGTCTACGCCCGCTCGGTCATCCGTGTCGTCGTGCGTTCATCCACAATGTCTCCGCCCGGTCGCCCGACACACCATGCACGCTCATCTACGCGCGCTCGCCCGGTTGCCGACTCACCGTGCGCGCCCGCCCAGGTCGCCCAACGCATGCCCGGGGCACCACAAACCATCGTGTGCCCGTCGCATTTGCGACGACTACCCAAGGGCGATACATCCTCCTCCACCTGAAGTCGTTGTCGTCCTTGACAACATCCAAACTCGAAGCATCTATCGTATCTCAACTAAGTGACTAAGTGCCACTAAGTCGCCAACGTCCATGATCCTCGGTCAACTGCTACAATGTCTCCATGCTGCTATGCATCATGAAAGGCTGATCCTTTCAATCACCAAGCTGCATCTCTACTGCAACAATGTGTCCTCCATCATGTCATCAACCATCAAGTGTCCAAAGAGAACACTTATCAAGTGTCGAGTTAAGTGCCTCAAACACCTTCCTCCATCATGTGCCCCATGCAATCATCTGCTATGAGACCTCATCAACATAATATCTTCATGTCGTTCCAAGTGCTCAGCTGTCATGATACTCCTCCTAATGTCAACACATCTCTGTACACTTCGTGACCCCATGTCTGAACTAGTCGGGTGATCATTCCAACCATCACGCCCAAAAAATGAGAGTGAACATCCCCATGTCATCATCAGTCATTTCCCAAAACATTTTCCACATCCTGAACTCCATCATAATCGTCCATGTTGGAGAGGTAAATCCCATCTATGGATAGAGGCGATCCCTACTAGCCCAACAGGGGTCTAGCAACAATCAAACAATGCTACACTACAGGTTCCTAGTTGTAGTTAACAAGTGGGTAAGAGAAACCTACTTGGATTCCAACGCTATGTTTGTCGAAGAGATGGTCCTCTCGCTCCTTCGCTCCAACCGATCACAATTCTCCGCTATCCTTGCGGACGAACACCTGCACAAGCAAAAGAGAGCAAACGAGAGCGTAAAATCTACTAACAACAACTATGTATCATTCAAGAAGGATACAATTTGCATTAATCATTCATTGGACAAATGGAAATGGAACCATAAGAATAGTCATCTATCTTTATTAATCAAAAAGTAGAGTAAGGTACAACCGAAGTCCTAACGCTGAGTCCTTCTCTAGAGGGTCCAGCCAGCATGTCTTCCAAGCATTCACCTTTGAAGCAAATCTCCCGAGTCAAAGAGGTCTCTCTCTCACATACAAGGCAACAAGCTCATGACCTTCCTCAAGCACAAAGCAATCCTCGCACAACACACCAAATGCCTACAAAGAGTAGCACTAATGCACTAAGAATTCCTCAATCAAAGTCTATACGTTCCAAACTAGCTGCTCATGGGCAATGGAGGAGGCTTATAAAGGAGAAGGAGTCTCCATGAATAGGTAAAGGATGAGCCTTTCCCCAAGATAAGTGGATGGTCAGTCGAACAGACATGCTAGAGAAAGGATTTGCGACCTCAACAATGCTAACAGCCAAGTTTGGAGTCATCTGGAAGGTTGGCTGTTAGAACAAATTCGCCTAAACAGGATCAGCGCGGGTGCAAAATTGGGCTGGCGCGCTGGCATCGCAGATCAACTATAGAGGAGGTCTGGCCAGCGCTCAAGGATTCAAACAGAGGGCGTGCTGTCTGTAAAATCGGACCAGCGCGGAAAACACGTGTGCTTCCGCGCAGGCAGTGCAGCAGTTACACTAGCCTCCGCCGGTCAGCGCGGTTATTTAATGAACAGACGCGATGATTCATTTAACTTAGGCAAAGGGGTTTTTTTGCCATTTCAAGGGGCATGAGCTTAGGTGAATGTGGTTTATAGCACAGTAGGTAGACTGACATGATGGAAGTGACATTTTACTGTGTAACAGTTTGTTTTGAATCTCTGCACATCATTCATGACATACATTACAGTATCAAATCTGACGTGTTTTTCTCATGCACATGATTTCAAAGCGTTGAAGGATGTCATCGATGACTTTTCACAAATCAAGTACAATGGTGAAGGTAGAGTAACATTGTTGAGACACAAAGTTACCTTCTTAGGTTTCTGTGTGAGGAATGAAGTTCCCTCAGATGACATTTCTTGTGGGCTATTCGCTTACACGTTTGAAGGGCATGTTGGGAAATGGTGTCGCACATTGCCTGCAACCTCAATTCACTCATTTGATCACATGATCAGAGAGTTATGCCATGCTTTCTATGGTTATGACCAAAAAAGACTTAATGAAAAATTCTAAAATTACGGAAAGAACCTCATGAATCTATTGTGCAATTTTGGAATCGCTTCTGTAATCTTTCTTTTCAAATCCATAAATATGAAATTGATTGGAAATTTATAAACTAAAGGTTTAAGTATCTTATTCATGTATCTAAAAATCTACATGAGTTGGAATCATTCAAACCCCTCCTAGCGTACCTCAGTGTTAGAGTTTCCAAATCTAAGATGAACAAGGTTGCTGCCACAAGTGACTCCTCGTCCTCTTCTCATCAAACAACTCTAGCTCCATTGGATGAGGTGGGAGAAGTTGTGAACCCATCTATTGAACTACCACCTACTCCCACCCCATCTACTTTGAACATCTACGTAGATTTGGACTGCAACCCTGATGGTTGTCACATGGTCTCGTCTTCTCAACCTATGTCCTCTAGTTCCTTTGATCCTCTAGATTGTACTGTGTTGTGTTCACCCATTCCAGACTCCACCTCTGTTGTTCAAGAAGATCAAGTTGTCGATAGTGTTGGTATTCAATAGCCAACCTCGTTGTCATTTTTGATGAGTATGTGTGGGAATCTGAAGAAGAACCTATGGCGAAGGATGACCTCCTTCTATTTGTATCCCATATTCTTTATCTTGACATTATCTATGATCCTACCATTTCTGTTTTCTCTTGTGAAAATTCATACCTAGATGCTACTAATTCCAATCATTCAAAAGATACATAGGATGTTAATTCGTCATTTGAATGTGGTGAGGATAAATATTTCTTTCTGAATCCACTCGATCTGTCATCTTTTCTTTTTGAAAATTCAATGGGTAAAAAATTCTATTTCTCATCAACCCCTCTGCATGATTTGTCAGATCATGAGGATGCCGATGCACATCTTGAATTTTCTGTTCGTGGCTGTCGTCATCTCTTCACTCACTCATTCAATCATGATTCTCATTCACTTATTGTTGATCTTTTTAAGCCACCAGTATTTCATGATACATATTCTGATGATGTGGAGACCCCTCAAGTTGTCAAGGCACTTCAGCCTGAGCTGATGGTTATGTCAAGTTCCCATTTCCCTGAGGCCAGTACCACTTCTGATTAGAAAATTATTGAATCACCCTAGGCTCCATATCACTCTCTCATGCACATTGAAAATCAACTTGATCTACATATTTCACATCCTCCACCAGAATCTCATGATCCTATCCCTCATGCATTGGAGAAGTCATATGTAGCAAGTCATGTTTGCGAAACATTTTTTTCTTCTTGTCAAGGTCGAAAGAGTGTACATGCATGTCATATGCACACAATGTGTTTCCACACCCTGGCACATCTACAGAGTGTCTTTCATGCACTTTTACTCATTTCTTTTCTATGGACACATTTAAACTTCGAGCATGTTGGTTTTAATTGTTTTACCTTTCTTGCTTATTGGTTTGCTTAAATATCTTTCTTGTTAACCATGCCTTCACTTACATGGGCTAACCAATGCATTGGTGGCTACATTGAAAATGTCACTTCATGTGAGTAGGACCATGCACTGTTTAGCTTAGGAGTAGGAGTATTGTTTTATTTCTTGTTCGCTTTTCCTACTCACTTTGCTTTTGTTTTACTTCTATACTTTGTTTGCTTGTTTGTTCATACACCCATAGGATTAGCTTTAACATGAAACTGTGTTTGGATTCTTCAGACAAGAAAGGTGAAATACAAGAGGACTTGTAAAACTATCAACATTTGGTTATCTATGTATTCCCTCTCTTTGTGAAGACCTTACGTTCTTTCAGTCGATGATAGTCTGATGGAAAATACGTTCCTTTCAGAGTGAGTCTTGGTGAAGTCACAATGCTTGCACTTTTAACTAGTACCACCTACTCTAATCAGTTTTCTATTTTCAATTAACCCTTATCAACTCACTCAAGTAGAGTAAGGTGAGGGGGAAAACCTTAACAAGTATGTCATAGATATACATAACATTCTTCTCTAAAGGGATAACCTCTTCTACTCTCAATAAGTTAGGATCCCTCTTTTTCCTCATGAAATAAATAAGTGCCTATGCACACATATTTGAAAAATGAAAAAAATGAAAAAAAAAAATAAAGGTGAGATAAGAGAAAGGCTTCATGTGCATAGAGGTGAAGCAAGTAACTCCATCGGGGTACAGTCCAGGCTCGCTAGCAGCGAAGTGATGCTTGTGTTCTTGAAGTGACTCCGCCGGGGTATTGTCCAGGCCTATTGGCTGCAGAGAAACACTAGAGATGAAACTTAAACTCTGATAGTCTATATTACTTGTGCATCAATATACCACTCATCCCCAATATACTGATCAAGAGAATGGCAAGGACTATATGTTTAACTACAACTATTGAAGAACCGTGATGATCAAAGAATCGAATAATACTTCTGGAAGAGTTAGACTCACTTTACATGAGACAGGGTCCATACAAAGAGACGGAGTTCTATCAGTGTGTATCTAATGTTATAGAGGCTATAACCACTCTCCAAATTTTGCCTTTGCTTTGTTTTGGAGCCTCCCTACTAAAATGTTAGCAACTTGTCTTACACTACCTAGGTACTTGTACTTTCATTTGAATTTTATCTGTCACTTTACAACATGTGTTTGTTTACTTTCTTTGTTTTCTAACCACAAGATAATGTTGTGATTTGGTTGCATCTGGTTCTAGCACTGCCTTGTTGATCTGCACAATCCTAGAGGGAAACCAACTTTGCTCTCAAGAAATGTGTAGTTCAACCCAGTAGTGAGCTTCGACTCTATAATTATGCGGATCTAGCTAGAAGCATGTCTTCAGCTAGGAAAATGCACAGAGCATGAGAGGCAGCCAGAGCCACTTAGCCCAAGCATTGTGCAGAAGCATTCCCTCAGTTGTGCTCGATGCATGTGTCAGTAAGTTGCATGATCCCCCCTAAAAATGTGCAATTTCTCCATGCATGCATGGAAGAATTTCCCCAAAAAATCAAAAAGGAAAAAGTTAAAAAGCATCCCTAACGAGATCTATTTTTAGTAATTGGAGTTACACTTGAATTACTTTTAGAAACTTCCGCCACTTGTCGCTTTTTCCTAGATTTTTGCCTTCACGTCATAAACCCTAAATCGATCAAATTTATTTAAGGGGCACTACCATAGATCATTTTCACACTCTATCTTGGAGCTATGGCATTCCAAAGGAATCTAGGAACCTTTAGCACAATCATCACAACTTTTCTAGGTAAGTCTTAAATTTCTTGTCTTTTGCAACTTTTTCTGTCACTTTTGTTTCCTTGGATTGTGAGAGTGTTGTTTTACCCATTTTATTGAACGACCATTGGCATTTTGATTTTTTTTAGCTTGTAGAAGTGTTGTTTTAATTTTTTCGTTTCCTTTCCTAAGTGTCACATGCATAACCCAGTTTTTTCACTAACGATCGTCATTGTGGTGACTCTCCCCCAAACTTCGTTTCTCTTATGTTTGATTGATTCCTGAATTTGTTTTGATTGCATGCATCACTATTCACTTAGATCTATACCAACGATCATTCACACATTCAAATCTGCTCATTTTCATGTTTCCCTTGGGCAGGTCTGGGTTGCCTTGGTTTGGATCTAGCTCTTCTGACATGAACTGCGCATTTATGGATCTCAAGGCTCTGCCTTGGCTCTGGAAATTGCGCAAAGGCTTCCAGTGACTCGCTCCAACTGTGTACTGCACAGTTCCAAGAGACAGTCTCAGATTCTTGCCCACTGGGATTGCGTAATGTGCAGTACCAACCAGCATCAGAACCAGACTAAACTATGCATTACGTAGTTCTAGTCATCAACAAGCCACCCTAGACTACAAATTGCACAGTTCTAGTCATCATCACCTTTCACTAGCAGCTAGGAATGAGCAATGCATAGATCCAGCTGGCAGTCCCTCACCTATGAAAGTTTGAATTGCTCAATCTTTCCCAGCAGTTGCCCATTTTGTTGCATGATTGGTCCTTGAAGTAATTTTTGATTTGAAGCTGACATTTGCATGCCATGAGTGTCCTCTTTGTCTCCAAGTACATTAGTTGTTGAGCAACTTCTCAGCAATACAGGTAGCATGGTTTCTAAGAGAGATGGATCAAAGGATAATGTAGAGAGCACTAGAGATGTAGTTGAACAGGTGTCAATGAGCTTGCTAGTCTATGCACACACATAATGTTCATAGAGAAGTACATGAAGATTACATGACAATAAATTAAGGACATATTTCTAGGTAGCCTCAAGGAATATCTGAAAGATCGACAGGTCTATGTAAACATCCACAAGTCAAGATTGTATAAGGTTGCATGCACGTACCCCAACTTCCCATGTGCGAACATCATTCATTGGATTGTCTCACATACCGATCCTGAGACGATGGCATTGAGTAGTGCCAGTGGAACAAAACTTTCTACCTTTAGGACATAAAACTATCATCAAATGTATCACTTGCCACAGCCGGTGAACCACATGGATTCACGCCTAACAAAAATGTGAACACTAGAGACATCATGAAGCGTTGGGTAAAAGATCCATCGAAGTTTAGGTCGACACCCAATTAGGTCTATAAGACTAAGTCACTTAAGAAGGCCTACCAACTCTTGATCACATTTGCATGCCTCTTGCATGGTCAAGCGAGCATGGAGACCTTTCCACAAAATTAGGTGGTTATGTTGGATTAGTTGGCAAATGAAGGCAATTCAACTAGTTGGATATATTTGGATATTCAGATGAAAGTGCATGTGACTAATGTCCAAAATCCTCCTAAGGATGATCAAGTGAGATTATATATGTCTGCATACTTGCTTGATGCAATTTGTGCCCAACATCAGTTTCTTGGCATGGGTTGGACAAGGACACCATCAAATGATGCTATGAACATCCATTGCAAGTTTCTTTCTGAGTGCAGTTACCGAAGAGTCATGGCGAGGCTATTTGACCACTTCATCACCCCAGTTTACAAGATGATCTTTGAGCATGATCCACCTTGCATGTCCCAAGAAGCGATGCAGGCATTCCTTAACATTGCAGATTCATATGCCTCACCTAGTGGCACCTTCATCAGGATGTTTGGTGGAGAGAAGCCTTCGCATGTGCTACCAAGGTTTGCCATAGATAAGTTGATCATGCAAGAGGTTGCATATCACATCTCCTCAGGGTTATTAGCAGGACTACACAAGAGGAAGGAGGCACCATGGTATGCTCTTCATTTGTGGATTGGATTGTATGAGATCTAGGAATTGAAGGATGTAGATGTTGAGGTTGAGGACTTGAATAAGTTTGAGTTTGACACCAAGAGTTTCAATCACTATGATCCCTAGTGCATATGCAAGAACCACTATACAAAGGTGTATTATCCATGGATCCATGGGGCATGTCATTGGCCAAACGAGGACTCTTGGAGGTATTGCTACAACTCCTCTAAGCTCAATGAAGTGGTCAACATGGCTACAAAATGGAAAGTAGCTCTACAGGAAACAACACCACAAGAAGAAGCAACAAGAAAAATAGTGAGTAGAAAACCGACGTAGGAAAAAGGTAAGAGGAAGATCACCGATAACGTAGAGGCCAAGAAAATATATAAGTTTAGAGAATATACTCTTGTTGAGAAAGTATCTTTGGAAATAGAGGTGAAGAGGTGACAATGCGAAAGGAGAGTAGAACGGAGGAAGAAAGAGAAACTAAGGTTGGAGGATGTAGAGAGAAAGTTGTAGAAAATAGAGAAGAAGCTGAAAGAAGAGCAAGAGCTAAGAAGGAGAGAAAGGGAAGAGAAGCAGAAAAAGGAACAAAAGGAAAGGAAAGGAACAATGACAGAGAAATTTGTGCCTATACAGGTTGAAGAGTGAGAGAAACCAATAGATGAAGAAGAGGGTGAGTAGGTGCAAGTTCAGGAACTTGCTCAGCAAATTGAGAAGATGGTTGAAGCAATAGATATGGAGTTGGAACAAGAGCCACAAGACCAAGATATTGATGTCATGCGAAGAACATCCAAGGTCGCACCTCAGTCTTCACCACCTCCAGAATTAGAACCAGTCCCGAGCTAGAAAGGAGAGGTTGTCCTCCTTGATGATGATCCAGTGATGGATGTGTACAATATATCATTTGATGAATCACAAAAAAGGGTTGTACAAGAATGAAGAAAGAAGCTCGTGGATGATCACGTCACTTGCACAAATAGAGGAAAGGGTGATCGTGTCAGAAGTTAGAAGACACCCAGTTTCCATGGAAGATGCTTCTAAGGCTTATGCAACATCCACAAGTTCAATTGTCAATCTCTCACTAGAAGAGAATGATCAAATGGAAAAGGACTTACAAGAGGCCAGGCAGAGTAAAAAACAATTCACATGATCAACTATGATAGAAATGATAAAAGAGATACTTTCTGAAGTATCGACTCTTGAGACCACCATGTGGAAACTGTATGAAAAATTTGTCACCGTGCACAAGGCAATTGTCCATCTATATGGTTTTCAGTAGCCATGCATGAATATTGTCCAAACTCTCAAAGACATACATGCTACTATTATGCATGTACATGAATGGACAATGAGGTACAAGAGAGCCCCACTTTACTTTCATAAGATGATGAAGCTACAGGCAAAGATAGACAAAGCATTGATTCAAATGTTGATCCAAAATTATGAGCAGCTCCCTCCACTCATCACTAGCATTGAGGCTTCCTATACACAGATTTTCAAGAGTCTGGATGTCATAGTTAGGACACACATGATCCCTTCAATCAGATCCCTCACTCAAGCCATGAAGAAGAACCAAGTCCTACCAAAGATCGATAGGAACATCGATGGGCCAGCCACACTCAGGACAATGTTTTGCATGCTCCAAGATGAGTCAGATAGAGGTTATAGAACCATATACCTGGAACCCATGGAGGCAAGAGTCCATTTCCAGAAAGACATCACCAAACAATATGGGGACACAACAGTGCAGTACCAAGCTTGGCATCAATTTGTCATCGAAGACCATCAAGAGGATGTTTTCAAGCTGGTCTTTCCCCAAGCTTTGAGTGATGGTGTTTGTCTTGTTAGGGTGACTCAAGCCTATTTTGTCCCACATGGGTATATATTGAAATTGTATTATTATTTGTAAATCTATTGTAAGTGAAATTCCAAGTGTCATTAGTGGAATGTGAACAGTCATAATGTAATGTAAAGAGTTATTTGTAAAGGTGTTGAAGAGTCATGAGGGTAGTCAAATGGGAATGTCAAGGGTCACCCCACCCTTTTTTATATATAGAACCTCATAACACATATTATACACTTTTGGGAGCCAAGATTTTGGCTAGGGATTGCTTAGAGAAGGCTTGGAGGTTATTGTGATGAGCCTTGGATTCTCCACTGCGTAGAGTGAGTACATCTCTTTGGAGGAGCAGGTAGTGTTGACTGTAATGTTCCATTATTGGGGCTAGTGGCTATCAATGGTGTCTGTATGGATGGAAATTTCACTTAATAATATAACTAAGTGAACACGTTTTCATGCATATGTTGTTATTGTAGTTCGACTATTCTGGTTACTTTAACAATGTATTTTATTTAACTAACACATTTATGTATGAACTATTTTGTATGTGATTGTATGAATATTGTTGAAGATGTGTTTGTTGAAAATAGCAACAAGAAATTCTAAATATAGAAGTGCTAAAAATAGCACTACCATAAATAGAATTTCGGGATACCTTCCTATTTTAGTTAGTCCTTGAACTAAAATAGAGAAGTAAAATTCGAATTTGATCTTAGCAGCTATTTGTAAAATAGTTAATTAATTCATCTTGAGTTAATTAGTTGTAGAAAATCAAACATAAAGTCTATGTGAGGACAAGCAACAATTATCCCATTAATTGACGAATTTATCCCCTAGTTAAAGAGATAAGGATGAGTTGTAATTTGAGTTGTAATTAGTTAGCTCAGTTAATGAGTTTTGTCTAGTTAGACTAGTTCAAATATTTTGTTGAACTAATTGTGAGTTCAATTAGTTAATGCATGCATGCATGTAACTGATGCACTTCAGATAAATGAATATTCTCTCATAAATAACTCATGCATGTCAGTTCAAACAAAGGCCCAGTTGAGATCAAATGATGGGACAATGTACTATCAGTTGCAGGAATATTCCATGGAGGATATCTCTTACATGTAGAAGGAATTCATTCCTTGGAGATTATGCAGTTACTTCTTCAGTTTAGTGAGTGTGTGATGAGGCCAATCACACAGATGGCATCATTGGACCCCAAGAAAAACTGTGCAAGGAAATAGGAGGCTTGGAGGGCTGAGGCAAGGCATATCTAGTGTCTATTTAGTCTGTGAGTTGTATTGTTTGATTGCAGAGAGAGCAGGATAGCTTCTGAGTTGATTCTTTTGTAATCTGAACATATTTTCCACTTGTATTATATACAAAGTTTGGGGTTTTAGGATGAGGCTTTCCCTGAGTTATTCTTTTGTGTTCATGTGTGATTCAATCTTCTTCTCTGTTATATGTGTTCTATTTGATCTTCCTCATAATTAATTAAGCTTCCGCAAGTTTTTTTGTAGAAGTAGATCAAGTATTTTTCCTTAGTATATTGCATTATCAGGTGATCTACAGTGGGAAAATCTACAGTGTTGTTGTTATAACCCGTCACTTTGGATTGTGGACTATTTCACTTCTAGCCTATGATGTCATTCCACTCGTGTGTCCCTTTCAGGATGTGTACTATTATAGGCTTCTAAGGGACACACTTCATTTTCCCTTCCGTGTGTTAGAACCCAATGCATTTGACTTGACTCGTTGCAAGGTCATGCACCTGCTTCCAAAAAAGTGATCATACTTACCTTTGTGTGCTACTACATTCGAGGAACTACTTCACTGCCCACTTCTGGGACTCCGACTCCAAATGGTCTGAGGTCTAGTTGGGACTTCTTACCAAGGTGATCCCTTGACATGTTCGCAGGTCTAGCACTGTAAATAGACTAAGATTGCTAATGCTTTTTCCAATGATGCCAAATCTCATAGGATTTCCAAATATGTGGAAATAACTTTGAAATGGTGTATTGTGTGTGGAGAACGTGTATGTAAGGAGGTAAGGGAATATGGAGAAGCACTTTGTACAATAAAAACTTTGAATCTACCTATTCACTTCACAATAAAGACAAAATGCACTCCAAATCAAAATTACATCAATCGTTCTATTGTTAATCACAAAATTAGTAAATGATAACTAGAATACATGCAATAAGAAAAATTCCATAATCCATGCAATTTGAACAAATAACAATAAATGTTTTATTATATTCAATGTGATTTTGTCTAGGCATGGTTACATTGTCTAGCTATTTGATTTTGATTAAACGCATCCATGACAAAAGAAATATGCAAATAGAAGTGTACGAAGGAGATTCACATATTGTTTCAATTTTCTATGAGGCATATTGGCTGTGGAAACATGTGTATATACTTAAATTAATTAAATAAATGCCGAAATGATTATTTTATAATATCGATCGATATGATTTTATTGATATAAGAGTAAATTCTATTGAGAATTTCAGCAATAACATGATTACGTATTGTTTTGTTGAATAGATATTACTAGCACTCTAAGAATTAATTAATTCTTCAATGTTAAATGTGAATTCATGTGCAGCATAATCAACATTTGTATTCTCTCTCTGCATAGTTCTTCCATATCATTTTTATTATATATTATTGGTAATATTTTTATATTAAATCTGTTGGCATTATGGCACAGTTTTGGAGCTATGGCACAGGTGTTGTCCTTGATGGCAACCTTCTTTGGTAACAGATCTCTGTTCAGGCACTCAGAAAGTAGAAAAAGACATATACGCAGGTTCATCTAGACGAAGGCGCGTATACACGCGGGTTATACTTTACAAAAGCGCGTACATGTTGGTGATCATTCTTTTGGTCCATGGCAGTTAGATCTTGGAACTTGAACCTATGTTTTGGACCATGGCGTCTCGTCAATTGTGTCGATCCCTAGTTTTGGGTTCATGGTATTGAAATGTTATGGTTTTGGACCATGGTATTGGGGGAGGCCTAGGACTATAAAAGAGGAAGGAGATCTTGTGACAAATGTCCATCTGGATTATTATTGAAGATCTAAAAAAGTGCTAGAGCTGGTATATTGGATGGTGATGCAGATCTGGATCTGAAGGAAGAAGGAACTTTAGCGCAAAAGGCAGGATAAGGTCTATTCATGGGTCATAATCTTTAAGCCTAAATGAGAGTATCTCTGTATGATTTTGATCTGCTTGATGTGGCGCTTGTTTGATCTATAAGTCTGATAATCTGGGTTAATTAGTGATTGAATATCTGGAAGAGTGTGTTTTTCTTTATAGATATGTACGCAGGTTCAGTGAAGCGAAGGCGCGTATACACGTCGTTTAGGGGAAGTAAAGGCGTGTATACGCAGGTTGTTCCATACGCAGATGCGTATACACGCAAGTTGCAGACGGTTGAAATTGCGTATATGCTTTAAGTTGTGATCTAGCTGTTTCTGCTTATTGCTGCTGTGTTTTGGGTTTTGTTCCTGCTGTGTGGTTTCTGGTACAGTGTTCTGTGTACAGCTGTCAGAGAAGTATCTACTTGTTCCAGATCGAGGTGGTAAGAAGGAGATTGGTTAATTCTTGATGATTGTTTGATGTTCATGGACCCAGTTTGAAAATTGATGAAAAGTGGTCCCTGGAAGAAAGAGAAGGTTGTAGCCTTCTGTAGGCCAGCACCTACGTACTAGTATCTTGGCTAGTACAAAAGCTAAAGGGAGTTGTTGCTCCCTTCCAGGAGAAACTGGAGAACAAGAGAGAGTTGTAGCTCTATGCAGGTTGCAGCCTGCATATTGGTAAAAAGACTGCACCAGTACATTGTAAAAGAAGTTTTCTAATTTAAAAGGAAGATAGAGACGAATTGCAGCAGGTGGTTTTCACCCACATTGGGTTTCCACCTTATATCTTGTGTCTGATTGTCTTTCTGCTCTGTTTTACTATCTCTGGATACTGTTATTGGATTCTGCATCACTGACTAACAATCATCATCAGAAAGATTAAGTAAAGTAAAAGCATGTTCTGTATACGCGGGTTTCCTTCTGCATAATTGCGTACATACGCAGGTTTATTAAATTGAAGAAGCGTATATCAGTTGTTTTGAAAA
>APFE030595450.1:11725-47184 GCA_000404065.3 Pinus taeda | reverse complement strand
AAGCAATCCGTAAAACTGCTTATAAACCTTGGCAATCGTATGAGAACCAAGGACTTTCCGTACTGCAGTCAATCTTCCTGAATGTTGTGTTCAGTGCGTTACGGTTCACAAGGCGGCAGACTCGGCTTCCTATGTATAAAGGATGCAAACCTAGTGGAGTCTCCCCATATATACGCGATGGTACGTGGGAGCCCAATCCATACTAGCACTTATCGTTTCACCGTGGAGGAATCACCCAACCACTCAACGTTAAGCTACTGGTTTAAAGACGCCGGAACACGTCTCTAGCCTAGACCTCTAGATATTCAAGTTAAGTTCCAATGCATTTTTAGATATATTTGGTCTATTTTATGGTTGATCTTGAATTAGGTTTTAGTTTCAGGTCCTACCGTATGATCTCTCAAAAACACTTAAATGCAACTATATGCCAAAGAACATCATTTCGTTCGATGAATTCTAACTATAAGAAAGTTAAGGATCTTTCAAACAAACAAAACAAATTCAAGCAATCACGCAACCTAATGCAACTAACAGCAAGGAAATGAAAATTTTCTTTTGAAAGCACAAAATAACGAAATGCTCTTTTCCTTTCAACTATTAATGCAAAAGACCCTAGTTTGCTTTACTTTTTCCATGACATAAAAGTTCTTTTCAAATGAATTAGAGAGATAGCAACACCAAATGAAAAATCTAAACCACTTAATGCATGCACAAGACAATTCCCAAGTCACTAAAACTAGTTTCCCAAACCAAAGGAAAACGAAGACTCATGAGCTATTGTAATCTAAGCTCAACAAGACAATGAGGAATTCAACGGAGGAAAGCAAACTGCTTGGAACACAATCAGTCACTTTCAACAATCACCAAACAAACGTGAAGACAAAAACGAAGTTGGTCGGCCAACCAGGAACACCAAATCTCGGACGGGAGGCTAGACACACACACACGACCACTAGATGCCCTAGGGTTTGAGTGTGAAATCAATGAAGATAAGCGAACACCCGAAGGATGAGAGTCCACGACCAGACAAACGACGGTCTGACACACTTCAGTAATTGCAAAAAGTCAAGACAAAACATAAAGCAAGCAACAAGAGCAAAAAGGAAGGCTCTGCACAAATCGAAAACAAGCGATAAACGAGCTCTCGTGGAACGAGGCCTCGCAAGCAATCGAGTCACAGCTCAAACAAAGTTATCAAGCCAAAAGCCAAGTAGAAAAAGCAGGGGAAAGCCAAAACCAAGAGGTTCAGTAGGTCAATTTGGACAAAAAGAATTTTTACAGGATCAGCGCGGGTGACCCTACAGCAAAAAAGCGATGACAGAAAAGTGTCTGTAGCAACTTTGCGCTGTCAGCGCGAAAGGACACGAATAAAGGGCGCTGGCCTGAAAAACCAGGTTAGCGCGACTGTCTGAATATACAAGTGCGATGACAGAGACAACAAATAAGACAGGATGCGATGCTAGCGCAGCTGTTTTAAAATAAAACGCGTTGAGGCTGAAAAGCAAATAAGATTGAACAAAAACTTCCAAACCAAAACAACAGGTTTTCAAGGCAAATAAGGTAGTCCCTAGGACGAACCCAGAAGCAAACCAACAGCAAAAACAATCCCCAAACTTTGACAAAGGAGCAATAATCAAAACAAAGGTGACACACAAAGAGACAAGCAAGCTCCCCAGCGGAGTCGCCAAATTGTTGGAGAGGTAAATCCCCTCTACGGATAGAGGTGATCCCTACTAGCCCAACAGGGGTCTAGCAACAATCAAACAATGCTACACTGCAGGTTCCTAGTTGTAGTTAAAAAGTGGGTAAGAGAAACCTACTTGGATTCCAACGCGATGTTTGTCGAAGAGATGGTCCTCTCGCTCCTTCGCTCCAGTCGATCACAATTCTCCGCTATCCTTGCAGACGAACACCTGCACAAGCAAAAGAGAGCAAACGAGAGCGTAAAATCTACTAACAACAACTATGTATCAGTCAAGAAGGATACAATTTACATCAATCATTCATTGGACAAATGGAAATGGAACCATAAGAGTAGTCATCTATCTTTATTAACAGAAAGTAGAGTAAGGTACAACCGAAGTCCTGAAGCTGAGTCCTTCCCCAGAGGGTCCAGCCAGCATGTCTTCCAAGCATTCACCTTTGAAGAAAATATCCCAAGTCAAAGAGGTCTCTCTCTCACATACAAGACAACAAGCTCATGACCTTCCTCAAGCTCAAAGCAATCCTCACACAACACACCAAATGCCTACAAAGAGCAGCACTAATGCACTAGGAATTCCTCAAACAAAGTCTATATGTTTCAAACTAGCTGCTCATGGGCAATAGAGGAGGCTTATAAAGGAGAAGGAGTCTCCATGAATAGGTAAAGGATGAGCTTTCCTCCAAGATAAGTGGATGGTCAGTCGAACAGACATGCCAGAGAAAGGATGGCGACCTCAACAATGCTAACAACCAAGTCTGGAGGGATCTGGAAGGTTGGTTGTTAGAACAAATTCGTCCAAACAGGATCAGCACGGGTGAGACACTGAGCTGGCGCGCTGACATCGCAGATCACTGTAGAGGAGGGCCGGTCAGTGTGCAACAGGACGAACGGAGGGTGCGTTGTTCGTAAAATTCAACCAGCACGGAAAATGCGTGTGCTTCTGCGCTGGCAGCGTAGCAATAACACTAACCTCCGCCCGTCAGCGCGATTATGTAATTAACAGACACGATGATGCATTTAACTTAGGCAAAGAGGGTTTTTTAGCCAATTTGAGGAGCATGAGCATAGGTGAATGTGGTTTCACAACACAGTGGGGAGACTGACATGATGGCAGTGACATTTTACTGTGTAACAGTCCATGCTCAGGTCCATGAAGTAACCTTCATCCATCTGCAACATGTCATGATGCTTGATGCCAAGCCATCCCTGCATCATCATAACCTGCTCCAAAACTTAGGGGACTCATTGCCATGAGCAGCTAACAATGAGCCCCATCTTCTCATCAATCTAAGAAGATGTAGAGGGATGAGAGCTTGTATGCTCTCCCTCACTAATCAATTCGATCCACCTGTCAGGATCTTCAACCTCCAATCTCTGCATGTAGGTCACCCGGTCTTCACCTGGTCTCATGTATGGTTCATCCTCTTCATCCTCAATCACTTCTAGCCTTCTTGTCAAGTCCAAGATGCTATTTGAAAGTGTCTTGATGACTAAGGATTTCTCAGTAAGTTTTGTCTCCACCTTGGACAACCGCTTACATACATCCTACATATCTCCATCACTCCTCACCTCCATAGTTGCCACTTCATGATTCGGCCTAATGACCCCAAAGATAGGCACACCTATGGGTACATCTTCCCTTCGATCATAGATGTACAACTTTTTCAAGTTTGGAACAATCATCGCATTGTATTGTTTCATAAATTCCATCCCAAGCACGACCTCATAGTCATCAATCCTCACAATGGTGAAGTCCACCTTCCCGGTCTAATCACCAAGCGTAGTGTCCACTTTTTCAGCCACACCTAAGAATTCATTCGGTGGTGAGTTCACTGTCTTCATATGTTCCTTGATAGGTACATACTTCAGCCCAACTTTCCTTGCAGTATCCTCTCCCATGAAATTGTGAGAAGCCCCACTATCTACCAAGTGAGAATATCATCATCTCCCACTTTCATCCGGACATACTCCAACTGATTCCTCTCGGGATCCTTCCGAGAGAGCACCTCTGTAGCAGAAGCATTGCTAAGTACCTGCATCATCCCAACAGAAGCACCTTCACCCTTTGAGCTAGATTGTGCTATGGCAGCCAGCTTCGGTTTAGAGGGACAGTTCTTCACCGTATGTGGCCCTGCACAAATCCAACATTTCAAAGGTTTCTTTCCCTTCGAATCATCAGACTTCGAAGTCTCTTCCTTTTTCTTTTCTTTCTGCTTATCGGAATTCTTCTTCTTGTCATCAGAAGTCTCATCATAATGTTCAACCAGCGTATCAACTGTAGCAAAGGCTTCTTCAAGTGTTCTGATCCTTTATCTCTTCACCTCATTGCGAGCCCAAGGTTTCAATCCAATAATGAAGTTGAATACCTTAACTTTCTCTGCCATGTCAGGTAGCTCAAGGACAGCACTTGCAAATTCCCTTTGATAAGTCTGAAGGTTCCCGGTCTGCTTTATGAATTTAATCTTTGTCCTAGCTTCCCAAGTTTCGTCTTGAGGACTAAAATGGGCCTGCAAGGCTCCTTTCATGTCATCCCAAGAAGTAATGTCAGCAGCACTCCCGTTTGCAACCTAGTCCATTCTTCTTCTCCACCACATCTTGGCATATTTTGTCAGGAATTGAGTTGCAACTTTGACCCTGGTTTCAGCATCGGATAGACCCAATCTCTCCAGGTATTTCTCCATATCCCACAAGAAGTTACCAAGTGTTTTTGCACTTCTTGTACCATCGAACGAATCTGGTTCTTTGATCTTGACATGAGACACTCCTCAACCTGAGCCATGCCTCACTGCCTTCTTCAATACCGTTATCTCGTCCCTGACATCATCAAGAGCTCTCTTCAAGTTCATGATCTCGGCTAGACCCTGGTCCCTTGAAGCTTCCACGTCCTTGACCTTATGTTCAAGCTGTGTACACATCAAGTCAGTGTACTCTTGCTGATTTCGGAGTTCATCAAGCTCCTCCTTTGTCTTTAAGAATGTCTTTTGCTCCACTACAATAAGATCAAACTTATCCCCAAAGTGAGCTTCCAAGAAATCCACCCTTTCTATAACCCTCTGCATCAAGTCAAAAGTATCCACGGGACTACGAGTAGACCCGACATGTGATTCAACCATTGCTAATCTTCTTTGCCTTTGTAACCGAGTTTCGACCATGCACTAGTTTCACCTGCAACCCAAGTCCTTGATGTCATGCTTAGAGTGTTTCATTAACCTCTTTCCCTGCAAGAACCTGTCTCCATAGTCACTCCTTTGTTAACCTGGATATCTGCTTGATTCCACCTGTAATCAGTGTGTATGGCTCTGATACCACCTGTCACGCCCCACCGTGCCGGCGGGGTGCGGCACCACCCCTCTTTTTCTTTTTAACAATACTCGAGTGTGAGGACTACGCCTAATTCACAACCGGAACTTAGCTTGTGTTTCTCAACTAAGTTAAAGTGCATTAATCCTTTATATCAATGATGGCGCATACTTAATCATTATCAACAGCAATATAAAAAAGAATTGCAACGATATAAAGGGAGGGGCAAGTCCCAAAAAGTCTGCCCGAATATATATAAAATATCATAATTTTACAATATTACATCCGACTAGTGTGCTTGCAGAATCAAGCCAACACTTAGTCTTTTTTTACAACATATGAGAATTTGCAAGAATTCCACATGGGTGGGTGCCTTCGACCGGCCACCAAGACGCTCAAGAAACCTACACAATTCTGCACAATTCGTTCGCCCACTGCATTCCCACCATCTACCACATAACTGATCTGCGCCCTCCACTTTAGCACATGAGCTATGCGCTCATGCTGCGCAAATCCTTGTGCGTAGAAAGAATGCGCACTAAGATATGCGAGCTCACCGAATTGTTTGATGGGTTGTTCGATTCCGATTGCTGCCAAAGTCCAACTACTCGGCATATACATATAGGGGAGGTAACGTGGTGTTTGTTTTGGCGTAGCCCCATGGCCGACGCCTCAACCGTCTCCACACGAAACCCCAACTTCCGTTTGCTTATAGTCGGCCTGCAACTTAACTTGCGTCACCATCCATGGCGTATAAGCTTGCGGCCTTGTCATATGTGTGCACTGTTATATCGTGTGCGTTGTTTTATCGTGTGCGCAGTTATGCTTTGCACTGCCCGCAGCCCTGTCGTTCGTTGTTTCCATGCGTTGTCCACATAACCGTTGTTCACCGTGTTGTCCGCCCACTCGCTTAGCTCTCCGGCGTGCATGTTTCCCGTGCTCGCCCGGCCTTCGTGCGCACCCACACTTCGCATCCACACATTGCTGTTTTGGCATGGCGGGCGAGTCGCCCTGCCCACGCCCGTTCGCTTTGCCCGATGGGCAGGCGGCATTCACCCACGCCTGTTCAACCATGCAAACGCGTCATTCACCGTTTACACCCGACCGCCCGTTCCACCGTGCCCCCTTGCCTACGCCCGCCCGGTCATCCGTCTCGTCGTGCGTTCATCCACAATGTCTCCGCCCGGTCGCCTACACGTGCCCGCCCGGTTGCCGCCTCATTGTGCGCGCCCGCCCAGGTCGCCCAACGAGTGCTTGGGGTGCCGCAAACCATCATGCACTTGTCGCGTTTGAGATGACTTCTCGAGGGCGATACACTATGCCTCGAGCACCAAATGTCACTCCTCCATTTCTATCTTTCTGGTGAGGTTTATCAACTACTCCGAAGAGGTTTTTGCTTCGAGCTATGGTCGGTTTACAACTTTACAATCCTGAAAATTTGGAGGAATAGTTTGTCAATGTGCAAGAAAATCTATACAAGGCTTTATTCGGCTCTCGTTCAAATGTTATTTCCATGCCCGTGTTCTAAAGGGAGAAGGGTTTCTACGCTCGACTCCACTTATGGGTAAGGATAGTTAAAAAACAAGGAAAAGTCTTTGTTTTCCTTCTTTTGAATGTTATCTCCCTGACCCATATTGACACTGATTATACTCTGCATTCTAAGCTATGAGACTAAGACAATCCATGGTTTTGCAATCGCGTTATTTTCTTTGTTTATCTTTAGTTTCCTCTCTATCTTTCGGATGGTTTATATATATAAGAGTTTTGTTGGCAAGTATGAGACTTTTCAAACGTTGATTGCAACTTTTTGCTTCGTTTATTTCTGAGCTTGAGTACGTAGTTTTGTAGAAAACTTGTGTGAAGTCAGGTAGGGGTTCTGGACCCATCGACCGTGACCCATAGTTCTTTATTTTCAATCCATAAATATATATTTTGTTGTTTTGAATTCTTGCGAAAAAATAGGTAGAGGCTCTTGGTACACCGAGTTTTCGTCACTCTTATTAATCTTTCTTTGGTTAGCAAAAAATGGTGTAATAATTATAAAATTGACTGAAAGTGGTTACTGTCGTCGAATTTCTTTTAGTTATTTCTCTCTATTACACATAATGGAAATCTTCTCTGTTTATTTAACAATCTGTTATATTGAACATTAGAGTCTAAATCTCCCACTTAACTTTATGATAGCATTAGTGTCCGGAATGACAAACCAGATTATATAGTGTTTGGTAGTTACAATTATGAATAATATTACTTGCCTACCTATAATGAATTATATTTGGCATAGGTTCTATTAAACATTTCTTTGTTTATTTCATATACAGTCATAGCAAAAGGCCTTCTTGCCTACACTCTATCAGGCTTAATTATTTTCGTTATTCAATTGAGCATTAATTTTTTCAACTAAATGTTGTAAGTGTTTACTATAGTTATTAATTAGAATAGCTAAGTTTAGCATTTCTCTGCTACTTACCAAAATCAAGATGTTCTATAATTCTCAACAGGCATAGGTCATTAATTAAAATTATCACGTGTTTTCATTTAACTATCATTAGGCATAGTTAACTAGAAAATGCAAATTAGATTTCCTACTTAAATTACTGTAAGGATAGTTTACTTATTTGTAATTCACTATTTGCAAGATTTTGTCCTACTAGACCTTGCTATTCGATGTTTTGCCTCCCAACCTTGAGATTACTGGTGCATCACATGAAGGTTTGTCTAACCTATCAGCATAGATTTTTCCTCCTTCATCTCCTTTCTAAATATTTTTCCTCCTTCCTCTCCTTTCTAAATTCAAGATCTCAGATACCCTTATCATCTTGATCTTCTTGAATAAATCCTCAAGAATTTAGTGAGGGACAAGTAACTGTCTTTCTAACTAATTTAGTAAGTAAAATAATATTTAAACAAAAGGATTTAAATTCCCAAAATAGTTTTTATTACTCAAAAAAATAAATAGATGTGCAGTAACATAAATATTTACAAACCCGGATGCGGGTGTCATTCCTTGCATTTAAGATCCATGTGTCGCCCACGCGTAGCGTACAGGAGGCCACGCCTCAGGCAGGTGGTGTTAACTGGTTCTGGGCTGGCCTCTGCCCCAAGAGCATTTACGGGACTTAATTGCCCTTCAATGCATTCGAGATCCCAAGGAATAGCAGGTCGATATCACAGGATGGTGGAAACATTCCACCTATTTCGTTTGCAGTTCGACTCAGGCACTGTTAGGTGCGCAGTTTAGTCTAGTGTTAAGGAGGGAGGCTCTGAGGGCAGCAAGCCCACCCTCGAGACCATCCCCTGTCCAGTTCATGTTTTACGCTCACAGTATTTAAGGGAGGTTTTGAGGTTGGCTTCTGGGCTGCATGGCCATCGGGGGAACTTCCTAAATCAGACATTTTCCACCGGAAATTCTAAAGGAGGACGCGGGAATCTGAAAGCTCGGCACATTCCTCAGGGAGCAGTTGGTTATTATGTTTCTATTATGGCTCCCCGGACTCGTGCTACTCCTCGCCGTGGGTGCAATTCCGGGCAGCGGAGAGGCACAGGATGAAGAGGCCAATCCAGCCCACGGCGCATCTCTCCCTTGGCCTATGCGTCGCCTCCCTCGTTCGAATCAGAGGACTCCGGTTCCGCCATTGGAAATTCGGTTCAATCAGCGAATTTTCTCTACAGCCTCAGGACGAATAAGCCCATTGTCAAGGCCCTGATTGCTGTTATTTTTTCAGAGGAGGATGATGAGGAGGGAAGCTGGAAGGCAGAGACAGGAAAAGACGCCTCCCTCCTCGGATAATTCTACAAAGATTAAGGATTTGGCTGACAGTTCCTAGAGCCCTGAGTCACAAAGCAGACTCGAAGAAGAGAGTACCCTTGGGTACTCGGCGGAGTAGGCTGAAGCCTTAAGGGAAATTGGTAGCCTGAAAGGCAAAGAGCCCATGGAAATATCTCAGAATCCAATGGATGTTCAACCGGAAGAGCACGGCAGCAAGCCTTCTTCACCTCAGAGCAAGGCGAGGGATGAGGAGCCTGATGACTCTTTCTCCAACACCATGTACCTAAAACTGCCGCCTGGTATTGAACGAATTGAAGACATTCGGGATGGGATGGAGGTCACATGGGAACGTGACCCGGAACGTGTAGCAAAGGACCGAAAGAAGCGCGAACTGGAACGTGAAGCAGAGGACTGAAAGAAGCAGAACAAGTAATGGACGTGGTGCTAAGGGTAAGCCTTCGGTTCCAGGCGCAAGGTGTTTTTTTTGTTATGCTACATTTCGAGGAAGGCAACAATCGACGACATGCTGCATGCAGTCCTTGCTTTTTTGTTACTTGTTTTTATCCCTGGAAAATTTTGGGTTTATTATGCCTGATAATGTTGCTGTAAAAACTCTTCCTGTTGATGTATTTTTGTCCTCTAGCATGTATAAGCAGAGGAATAAGGTTGACATGAAAAGCTTTGACAGAGAGTTGAACATACGCTCTCAGAGGTTAAAACCTCTTGTAAATACTTTTAGGTTTCCATGCTTTCATTCCAAGTTAAACGTTAAAAAAATAAAAGAAAGTTAAAACAATTTCCAACCAATTTAAATTCATGTTTGACATTTACTATTCATTTAATTTACTAGTAAAAAGGTTGACCGTTAACCATTTATAATCCACGAAATATGGGGAAGTATTTTGGGTTTCCATGCTTTCATTCCAAGTTAAACGTTAAAAAAAGAAAAGAAAATTAAAACAATTTCCAACATCCACCAAATATTCCCCTTTAGATCAAGGCTCCATAATTAGGGTCAATTTTTTACCCAAATTAGTTAAATGAAAATGAAAAATATAAGATAAAACTATTTCCAACATGCACCAAATGTTTTCCATTGGAAGAAGGCTAAACAGTTACAGTCAATGTTTTACCAATTTAGTTAAATGACAAAAAAAAGATGTTTCCCAACATCAACCAAATGTTTCCCTTAGGAATAAATCTCCATAATTAAGGTAGATGTAATGAGGGTTAATGGTTTATAATTCACGAAATATGGGGAAATACTCTGGGTTTGGTTCTTTCATTCATGTTTCCCTTTGGGGCAAGGCTCTGTAATTAGGACCATGTTTTATCGAAATGGAATGGTACTCGGATTTTCCTATACTTTGTTTTTTCATTCCAAGTTAAATATAAAAAAAAGGAAAAAAAAAAAAATAATTCTAACATCTACAAAATGTTTCCCTTTAGGGCAAGGCTCCATAATTAACTACCATGTTATACGGAGATGGTATTTTTCCATACTTTGTCCTTTCATTCCAAGTTAAACGTTAAAAAAAAAGTTAAAATAATTTCCAAAAAAAAAGTTAAAATAATTTCCAACATTAGGGACCATGTTTTATGGAGATGGAATGGTACTCCGATTTCCCCCTACTTTGTTCTTTCAGTCCAAGTTAAACGTAAAAAAAAAAGAAAAAAATGGATAAAATCATTTCCAACATCATGTTTCCCTTTGCGGCAAGGCTCCATAATGTACTTTGTCCTTTCTTTCCAAATTAATGTAAAAAAAAGGAAAAAAGTTAAAATAATTTCCAACATTAGGGACCATTTTTTCTGGAGATGGAATGGTACTCCGATTTTCCCATACTTTACTCTTTCATTCCAAGTTAGAAGTAAAAAAAAAAAAAAGTTAAATAATTTCCAACATCTACCAAATGTTTATCTTTGGGACAAAGCTCCGTAATTAGGGATCATGTTTTATCGAGATGGTACTCGGACTTTCATTCCAAGTTAAATGTAAGGAAAAAGAAAAAGAAATAAAAAGTTAAAACCATTTTCAACATCCACCAAATGTTTCCCTTTGGAACAAGACTCCATAATTATGGCCGATGTTTTACCTCATATAATTAAATGAAAAAAAGACATTTCCACCCTCAACCAATTGTTTCCGTTTGGAACATGTCTCCATCATAAAGTCAATGTACTACCATCCACTAAACCTATAAAATTACTTTTATTTAAAATAAACCAATAAAAAATAAAACAAAATTAAGATCATTTCCAATATTTATATTTTTTAATAAAGTAAAATTAAATCAAGACTAAATCCATCCAAGATAGTCAAATTTTGTATAAAAGCAATTAATAAGCCAGGTCTAGACCAACTCACAACCCCATCGGATTTTATTAGAAATAAAATAATAATAAGTAATGCGAAAGTTAAGTAGTTCATAACCTCTTATTCAAATTTCCATATATTGACTGTCATCGAAAGTAAAAGTTAAGTCTTCAAAACCTCTTTATCAAATTTCCCTATAAATATAAGCTCATTCTTTTACGAGTGATAACCCTCATTATTTTACGACTGATTCACGATTGATTCTATCCATCAGTATTCCGATCGATCTCACTAGTTTTCTGTAAGTAACGGGTTCATGATTTGGGCAGTCTATTAATATTTACAAGTTTTCATATCGTGAGATTTATATCTAACTATTTGTAACAAGTTGTGATTCAGAACAGATGGATTGATCAAGTGACTTTTGTTTTTTACCATATTTGATCGATGGATTGATCAAGTGACTAGATCCAGATCCGGTTAGCAGCGGAATAGTAGTGTTAGACCCTGTCACGCGCACCTGGGAAATGCTACGCCAGAATCCCGATTTCCCTTGGGGAATTATTCCATGGGCCTGTGCCTGCGTTTGCGTTAATGGGAAACTAGTTCTCATCGGTGGATATTATCCAGAAATATCGAAAAGCATGACGGCGGTTTATATTTTTGACTTCGCGTCTGCCAAATGGCGGAGAGGAACCGACATGCCCACCAAAAGGCTCTCCTTCGCCTTCTCCGTATCTTCCACTGCCGGGGTTATCTACGTTGCCGGAGGGATGTATCGCGAGACTATGTTATTCGCAGCGGAGGCTTACAATGTGGAAGAAGACAGATGGAAAATTCTTCCTCCAATGACGCAACAAGGAGGCGTGTGTCATGGAGTTTTTCTAGCTGATAAATTCTTTGTATTCCGGAATCGTGAAATGAATGCAGAAATTTTTGATACAAAGACAGGCCTCTCGAGAGGGGTGGATAATATGTGGAGTTTCCAGCAATCGGACAAGTTGCCGTGCATAGTTGTTTCTGGACACTTGTATGCGTCCACCGAAACAGAGTTGAAGAAATACAATCCTGAGGAAAACAATTGGGTTGTTCAAAGTGTTCTTCCTGCACAATTTCGTGGTATTGCGTGTACTGCAGAGTGGGGCGGCCATATTTTTGTGTCTAAACGCTCTACCCATGCTCGTCGTCAGGATTGTTATCTGCTGAACCCGTCCACTAACGAGCTGATCAGCGTACCTGAAAGATTTCACTGGGTAACTATATCTGCTGCAACCGTGGAGATCTGAACGTCGTTTCCTAGCCTCCCTGTTAACTGTATTGAGGGTTTTTCGGATCTTTGTATTTGTCTTTTTATAAAGATGCATCGTATTCTAGGAATGTCTTTTAAACTAAATATTGATGTTACAGAATCAAGGATACCTTTGTTCCTATGTCTAATATTGATATTGATAAACATATGTGAGTTTCCATGGATTTCAATGTCCATGTGGTAGCTTCCAACAGTTCCATTACTTTTCTATTGTTATTAGAATATTTCCAAACAAGAAAACAGAAAAAATTATTATGATTATAGAAGATATGTCGAGACATCTAACATTTATGGTAATAACGAATTGTGCTTCATTGCAGTTTTAACTTAGTAATAACGAATTGTGCTTCAATGCAGTCTCGATGTTGATCTTAACTTTGGTAATAATGAAATGTGCTTCAATGCAGTCTTGAAGTTGATCTTAATTAGCTAGCTACGAGGAGGATGTTTTCAAGATAAGAGGGTGGGAGACTTCAATTAATTTGAATGGATGGTGAAATTATTTTTAATAGAAGTAATATTTTTTATTACAAATAATATTATAAGGAAAATATGT
Source organism: Pinus taeda (assembly GCA_000404065.3). Taxonomy (NCBI): domain Eukaryota; kingdom Viridiplantae; phylum Streptophyta; class Pinopsida; order Pinales; family Pinaceae; genus Pinus; species Pinus taeda. The sequence continues at coordinate 34,228 of APFE030595450.1, read as the reverse complement.
TTTTTTAATTGAATGCTTTTTTTTTTCAAAAGATATTTTGTAAAACATGATTTTCTTTCAAAGATAAACATATTTCTCGATATTAACATAAGGAGGTTGGAGAAAATATCTACTAAATGTTCTAAAAGAGAACATTTTCAAAAAAATCATTGCATAGGTTACAAGCTATGTGGGGTGACCAAATTTTGTCTAAATGATTAGGTATAAAACTAAGAATAAGGATAATAAGATAACCTAGGAGGAGAATTTGATGGAAAACATTGAAATATTAACCAATAATGTTATGATGACAATAATTTAAACAACATTTATTGTTATGGTAACCTAACCTTGTGGATATTGGAACCCAATTGTCAATGGAGGACGACCAAATTTTGTCTAAATGATTAGGTATAAAACTAAGAATAAGCATAATAAGATAACCTAGGAGGAGAATTTGATGGAAAACATTGAAATATTAACCAATAATGTTATGATGACAATAATTTAAACAACATTTATTGTTATGGTAACCTAACCTTGTGTACATCGGAAACCAATTGTCATTGGAGGACACCCGGTCAATATAACATAATGTTCCAACTTGGCTTTTATCACTATTAATTCACTAAAATGTATGAATGTTCCTTGAAAAATCACTAAAATACACAAGAGAATGTGTTATTTTAACCATTTGTGTGGAATTCAAGATGACAAGCTTATGAAATTACCATGTACATCGTCCAATAAAATTCATTTCCAAAACCATTTGTGGCCAACTCAAAAACTTACTCATCCAATATCCTCTTATTAAAATTCATTTCCAAAACAATTTGTGGCCAACTCAAAACCTTACTCATCCAATATCGTCTTATTAAAAGTAATTTAATTATATAGATGTTATTAAATAGATTAAGGTTTATATTTTCCAAGATTCAAAAGTTAATATTCTCATAATTATTTATTTTATTTCTCTTTTTAATTATTGATATACCATAACTATCATTATTATTATTATTAATTTATGATAACGTGACTAACTACGTCTATATTCTCATTTGTTAATACATTCAAATTATTTTCCAAAGTAATTTTTGGCCAGTTCAAAACCTTACCATTTAATATGACCTTGTTATAGGGTTCAAATTTTATTAAAAATAGCTTAATTATATTGATAGGTATATTTATTTTAAGATAGGCCTTCTCGAATTTTAATTTAATTATTAGTAGATATGTAGGAATTTACAGAGTAAGTTCCTCAGACAGAACACCAAAGTACACTGCTCACAAACACATCACAAATCAATACACCAGTATTGTTGACATGGTTAAAACCCTCAAAGAGCGAAACAATCCACGACCTAAGCCAACACGGCCAGTTCAGGCAATTTATTAATAAAAGAATGAAAATTTTCATAAGCTTCTCTCATGAACGGCTACCCTACAAATGATGCTCCATGCTCTTTAAATAGATATCATGGAATAATCGAGTGTTAAGCCACGGATCAAGTGCTCGTAATACTGAGGAAAGAATGCATCGTTGGATCACTAAATATCGTGACCATTAGATTGTAAGTTACAAAAGTACATAGTAAAGAAACACATTTTACCTAACTCTACACTAGACCAAGTTCTACTTAACTATTTCCTATGTGTCGAAATATCCTAACATACCCCCTTAAGAACAACTTGGGATAGGATTGAAGGATGTAAAAATATGACGCAATAGGAGAAGGAACGAGGTACTAGAGCCTATCTTGCCTTAGTGACAACTTCTTAAACTCTAACGATAAATCGAAGTTTAGTAAACTTCGCCTTTGTGAGAGCCTTTATAAAGATGTCTGCAATTTGATCATCTGTTGAACAATGTTACACTTCAAGAACATGGTCATGAACGAGCTTTCTAATGAACTGCATGTGTAGTTCAATGTGTTTGCTACGCTGATGTTGGACTGGATCTTTGCATAGTTGAATGGCACTTTGATTATCACACCAAAGTGTAGTCCGATGTTGCTGTTGAAAGCCAAACTCTAACAGGATCTGATGAAGCCACAAGGCTTCCTTACTAACTTCTATGGCACCACGATACTCTGCTTCTACTGAAGAAAGAGAAATGGCACTTTGTTTCTTGCAAGCCCATGTAATAGGTCCTGAACCAAGAGTGAACACATAACCTGCAGTAGGCTTTTGATCATCAGGGTCACCGGCCCAGTGAGAATTAGTGAAACCAACCAATAGAGGAGATGCTTCTGTAGTGTAATGAATCCTAAACTAAACTATACCTTGAACATAACGAAGTATTCTTTTAGCTTCTTTCCAATGACTTTCATGTGGGTTTTGCGTAAACTGAGAAATAAGGCCAACAAAAAAGGAGAGGCCAGGACGCGTATGGGTTAGATACAAAATTTTTCCTACAAGTTGATGGTATAAGGTAGCATCAACTTCATGGCAACTACAAGTGGCAGAAAGTTTTGCTCCAGACTAAAAGGGAGAAGGGGCTGCCTTATAGTCTTCCATGTGAAAATCGCATAGAAGATCATAGGAATACTTGGACTCGGAAAGGGAAATACCTTCATTGGATTGCAAGACTTGAAGACCAAGAAAATAATGTAAGTGTCCTGAGTCTGTCATTTCAAACCTCTTTTTAAGACTAGACTTCACATGGTATATAAGGTTGGGATCTCTACCTGTAAGGATAATATCATCAACATAAAGAACAAGAATGATAAGAGACTTTCCCACTTTCTTGGTGTAGACAGTATTGTCAGAAGGACACCTAGAAAATCCAGTTTCGAAAAGAAAGCTATCAATTTTAGCATACCAAGCCTGAGGAGCTTACTTGAGACCATAAAGGGATTTCTTAAGCCGACATACAAGGCTAGAGTTTGTTTGTATAAAGCTAGTAGGTTGTTCCATATAGATTTCTTCATGCAAGTCCCCACGCAAGAAGGCAGATTTAACATCCATCTGACGGACTTCCCATTTGAAAGAGTCAGCAAGGGAAAGAACAAGGCAAAAAGAGTTCATTTTGGCAACCGAGGAGATGGTTTCGTTATAGTCAATGCCTTTAACTTGTGAAAAACCCTTAGCAACAAGACGAGCTTTTGTTGAAAAGTGTGCAACAAGAAATGCTAAATTTAGGAAGTGCTAAAAATAGAACTGCTAAGAATAGCACTTCTAAAAATAGCAGTTCGGCCAATGAGAGTTTTGGCCACTTTGGGTGAGAGGTGAAACTACTAAAAATAACAGCTTCTAAAAATAGAATTTCTGGGTCCCTTCCTATTTATAGTAGTCCCTGGTCTATCTATAGGAAGTAAATTGCAATTTGGTCTTACCAACAATTTGGAATATTAATTAATTAATTCTCCATGAGTTAATTAGTTAAGGAAAAGAAAACTTGAAGTCTTGGTGAGAACATGCAATTATTTCTCCACTAATTGGGGAATGTGTCGTTGATTTGCTCCACTGATTGAGGAATTAAGAATGAGTTCTATATTGGGAGGATCAGTTGACTTAGTTTAACTTAGTCAAGTTCAGTTAGATTAATTTAACAAGTTGTTCAATTAATGAGATATAGCTTGTTGATGCTTGCATGCATGTGACAACAATTATTTTCAAATAAATGTGTATTTAGTCATGGATAACTTATGCATGTCAGTTCTGTCAGAGACCCAGTTGAGATCAGATGTGGAACAATGTACTATCAGATGCTAGGATGTTTCTAGTAAGTATTCCTTGCATGGGGAAGGAAGCTTCTTCTTTCTATGACTGTGTAGTTTGACCTGAGGTGACAACAGGTATGATCAGGCTAATTTACATGTGTTTTGTAATTGTACCTCAATCAAAACTGCACAAGGAAATAGGAGCTTAGACCTGAGGTGCAGCATTTATATACAGGGCTAGGTAGTCCATGAGCTACATCATCAGAGTACAGAGAAAGCAAGATAGCTTTTGAGCTGATTCTTTTTGTATGTTGTTGACGATTTCCACTTGATTGATAATACGGTGTTGTGGTTTTATGTTGGTGCTTTCCCTAGTGATATGTTCTGTGTTATGTGTGATTGATTCCTTCTTATCAGTTATATGTGTTCATGCTTGATGTTTCTTATGGTTGATTAGCTTCCGCAAAGTTTATGGTAGATGTATATCTAGTACTATGCTTTAGTACATTGCATATATCAGTTTGATCTGCAGGTGAAATTTCTACATGATATCAGTGAGCTAGCTGATTTGTAGAAAAAATTCTACAACTTTATGTTTATCAACATTTCCATCTGGTCCACACTTGGTTCTGCAAACCGATTTGCACCTGACAAGTTTTTGTCCCTTTGGTAGAGGAACAGGATCCATGTATCGTTTGCAAATATTGAATGATATTCTTCATTCATAGCTACGTCCCAATCTGGATGGGTTGAAGCTTCTGCAAATGTGTTAGGATCATAATTTGCTAAAGCTTGAGCTGGTAAAGAAGAGGCTCTATCGAATTGAGAACATGTACGTTGCTGATCTGTAGGATCACCGGCAAGAGCGCCTACTACACCTCGAGTAGCACGGACCCATTTTAGAAGTTGAGAAGCTAAAGGAGGATCCTAAGAAGGTGGGGAGGATTGTCAACCTCTTTTTCATCATCTGAAGAAGAAATATTTTCAAAAGTAGAAGAGATGGAGAGAGATGGCACATCCGCCAAACTAGGCTCGTAGGACGATATATTTTCAGCAAACTTTACATCTCTTCTAATGATAACATTTTTGGACTTAAGTGGAATAAGTCTATATCCTTTGAGATCTTTAGAATATCCAACAAAAATACATTTTTCACTTTTAAGTTCTAAAGATTTATGTTTCTCATCTAGAATATGGGCCCATGCTTCACTTCCAAAAACACAAAAGTGACTTACATTTGATTTAATTGAGCTCCATGCTTCTTTTGGAGTAATATTCTTTAAAACCTTAGCAGGAGTGTGATTTATTATGTAATTTGCATAGTTAATTTCTTCTGCCCAAAAAATAAGACTAAGTCATTTAGATTCAAGCATACAAGTAGCCATTTCCGTTAATGTGTGATTCTTGCTTTCATCTACAACATTTTGTTGTGGAGTATATGGAACAATATGTTGCATTTGAATTTCATTCTCAGTGCAAAAGTTGATGAATTTGTTGTTAACATATTCTCTGCCATTATGAAATCTTAGCTTAATAATTTGATGTCTAGACTGTTTTCCAACAAAGGCCTTAAAGGCCAAGAACATGTTAAATACTTCACTCTTGAGTTTTAAGAAGTATACCCTAGTGCATCTGGAGAAATCTTCAATGAAAGTTAAGAAATACTTGTAGCCAAAGAATGAAACAATTGGAAGTGGACCACATAAATCACTATGCACAAGCTGTAAAGGGGCCGAGGCGTGCCAAGAGGCACATTTTTCAAAACTATCTCGATGATGTTTTTCGAGTACACATCCGAAACAAACACCATCTCTACAAGATACCATTGGAAGTCCTGTCACCATATTTTCTTTACATAGATTCTGAAGGGAGCGATAGTTTAAGTGACCAAATCGCTCGTGGCAAAGTTTGCTCACTTCATTATGAACAACAAATACCGAGGGAATATTTGATGACCCAAAGTTGTTAAACTTATACAACCTTGTAGAATCATCAGCAATGCGATTATCTAAGATCTGTCTAGGATCTCTTAGGTCCTTAATTACAACATCGTGAGGTGAAAATTCAACAGTTTTACCTTCACCTGAATGAGTTATCTGATATATATATATATAGAAGGTTGCAGGATAAGGTTGGAACACATAATACATCATTAAATTGACGATTATCTATATGAACAGTTCCAGTCCCTACAACACCAAGAGATCTATCATCACCAACATATATATTTTTGGTGTCACAATCATTTAAACATGAAAACATGCCTTTTTTTTTTCCATGCAATGAGAAGCTCCAGAATCAATGAGCCACTCATGAGAATTAGAAGAAGAAGATACATTTAGTGCATATCGAGACCAAGATGTTTGACAACCACATGGATAAAGTTCTATTTCTAAAAATGAAGTTGAAGTTGAAGAGTGCTCCAAATGGATGTTATGCTTCTTCATTGCTACTTCCAAGGCTTCCATATTCTTAAAGCATTTGGATTCTAAGTGGCCATCTCGATTACAAAAGTGGCAATGTTGATCAATCTTCTTCCCTTTGTTTTTATTTGCCTTATCATTTTGTTGCAATGATTTGTCATTTTGAGACTGTAATTGCTTAGGACCCTTGTTTGGTTTAAGACCACTCCGTTTAGGATATGACTTCTTAGGATTCTTTGAATTTGGTTGCTGCTAGGCGGCTAAGGCTTTCTTAGAAGAGTTTCCAAGATTAAGAAGACCAAGGTGTAAGAGTTTTTTTGTTCTCTTATTAAAGAATCAAATGAAGGGGACTTGTAGTCTTGTCCTTGAGAAATGAAGGCTTCGCTTATAGAATGGAAGGTGGAAAAAAACACAGAGTAGACTAGTCCCAACTTAGTAAGAATGGAATAGATAAGGTTACCATCTTCTTTCTTAACCTTAACACATTTCAAGAGAAGTCTAAGGGTCTTCAACTTGGACAAAAAATCTTCAATGGAAGAAAAATTATTGGGGTCCAATGTAAGCAACTCATTTTTGAGTTGATGGGCTCTAAGTTCATTTTTAATTCCAAAAACTTTAGTGATTTGTTTCATTGCTTCATCAAGAGTATCAGGTTTTGCGATATGGAACCTAAGGTCTGGAGAAATAGACATCCCTATCAACCCTCGTGCTTGATCTTGCTTATTTTCCCATTTGGTTTCCTTATCTTCATCTTTTGGTTTGGTTTCATGGTTGAAGGCTATTCTGTAAAGACCTTTATTTCTAAGTAAATCCACAATGTAGGACCACCATTGGAAGTAGTTGGTGTTGTCAAAAATAACTTTGCATGGACTTTCCATTTCAATAGAAACTGAAGCTGTATATGCTGAAAATAAGTGTTCTAATGGAAAGATGTCAAAAAAATAGGCTGATTAAAAAAACGGCTCTAAAAACGACTTCTGGATGAAGAAGTTATGGATTTTTGAAGAAAAGTTGTTGATGATGTCGGCGAAGTGCAGGAATGTGTGGAAATGAATGATAATATTATATTTAAAAAAATCTGCCCCCTTTCCAAGCTTAATCTAATTAGCTCAACAAAGAGAAAAACTTGAATCAAGACCTCTACTCTCATAAAGTAGCTTTGGACTAAGTGAGCTAGATTAAAATGTTAGTAATTTTTGGAAAAGAAGAAACGTTTTTCTTCTTTTTTTTTAAGTCACTGAAGCTTGGGGTGCCTGTTTAGTCGAGAAAGCTCTTTTTTGCTTATAAAACAAAAAATGCAAAACCCAACATGGACATACAAAAAAACCAAATCTTGCGGCTTGAAGTTAGCTTTAGGCACAAACTAAATATTTTCTTCAATGTTTTGTATTTTCCGAGATCACACTACGGCGCGACGGAAAAGAGCATACACATGAGAAAAATCCTTCCTTTCTGTTTCTGATTTGCCCAAATCGCTCAGAGTTCTAGGGCAAAGATCATATGCAGAAATGAAAGGTATAGATCCAGTAATAAAAAACAAAGAGCTAAATAAACCAAAATAAACAGAGAGAAAATAACTAAAAACTACAAATAAACATTGTATACCTCTAGATCTTAAAAACGACGTAGCTAGGGCTACTGAAAACGTTTTCCCGTGAAACAAAAGGGGTTTCTCACTATAACAGATGCTCCTAACACAATAGATAAGTCCTATCGAACTGGAAATAGTTAGAAACAGTAGATCTAGGAAACAACAGTCGAATGCAGTTCTACCGGCTTTACATTTGGATCACCAATGGATGTGGCCCTCAAATAGCGCTCATACCATGTAGGAATTTACTAGGTAAGTTCCTTAGACAGAACTCCAAAATGACACCACTCACAAACATATCACAGATCAATGCATCGGTACTGTTGACGTTGTTAAAACCCTCAAAGAGGGAAACAGTCCACGGCCTAAGCCAACGCAGCCACTTCACGCAATTTATTAATAAAAGAATCAAAATTTACATAAGCTTCTCTCATGAATGGTTACCTACAAATGACCCTCCATGCTCTTTAAATAAAGACCATGGACCAATATGAACCGTCAGATCACTACATATCGTGGCCATCGGGTCGTAGGTTACAAAAGTACATAGTAAAGGAACACACTTCACCTTACTCTACAATAGACCAAGTTATACTTAACTATTTCCTATGTGTCGGAATATCCTAACAAGATATGAACGAGATGGTGAAGATTTATCCTCCTTCGAATATGCTAGGATATACATAGTAGTATACATAGATCAAGTGTTTAGATTTATCTTCAATTAGTTACGCTCTTTTAATTAATTTATCTCAAATTAATTAATTAAAGAAAATATTATATCAACAAGTGCCATATTGTGTATGTGTTATTAATAAGTCATAATATTGGCCCATGGTACTGTAATAAAGCTATTACAAATTAGAAATTCCATTTAAAGTGGGGTGAAACTCCATTGTTAGGTATATCATTTAATTCATTACTAATTATTTTAATTAATAATATAATAATATAAAATAAAGTTGTAATTTAATTAATTGTTATGGTTGTGAGATGCATTTTGATGTTTATGGTGGATTGATACATATTGACATAATAATAATAAGTTAAAATAAAATTGTAATTTAATGATTTTTATGATTGTGAAATGTGTTTCGATGTTGTGACACATCTATACATTATGCATGTTAAAAAAAAAAAATTGACATATTACCACTATAACTTGTTAAGTTAATTACACCTATTATTAATCTATGTATATATAAACAATGGAAATGTGACAGAAAATAGAACTATATTAGCTTTTACCTTCTACACTCGAGCATATTAGCATATATAGGTTACAATATATTTTCATGTCTCTAGTTCAACATGGATACACAAGATTGTATTAATTAAGTTCGGCAGTTCATATCCCAAGACTTGACCTGAGTCATTTACCTCCACTGGTGACTCAATGACGACATTTATAGCTCCTGTGGTCTTGGTCATCCATGGTTTTAATGATTTAGTTGTTGCACTATGCTGAGGTATGGTGTATTTACTCAAGATGAGCATTGGCCTGTGGTACTGCCTTGTTGTCAGCCTTGAAGGGAGCTCAACATCAACGGCGCCTGGTCTTCGAGATGATCAAATGATGAGGAAGAGTTTTGAATATCTATGCCTCGGGCACCAGATGTCACTCCTCCATTTCTATCTTTCTCGTGAGGTTTATCAACTACTCCGAAGAGGTTTTTGCTTCGAGCTATGGTCGGTTTACAACTTTACAATCCTAAAAATTTGGAGGAATAGTTTGTCGATGTGCAAGAAAATCTATAAGGCTTTATTCGGCTCTGGTTCATTTTCCTAGGCAGGGGAAAAATGTTCCTTCCATGCCCGTGTTAAAGGAAGAAGGGTTTCTACGCTCGACTCCATTTAAAAAGGATAGTTAAAAAAAAAGAAAAAGTCTTTGTTTTCCTTCTTTTGAATGTTATCTCCCTGACTCATATCGACATGGGAGTTATCTCCCTGACCCATATCGGCACTGATTATACTCTACATTCTAAGCTATGAGACTAAGACAATCTATGGTTTTGCAATCACGTGATTTTCTTTGTTCATCTTTAGTTTCCTCTCTATCTTTCCGATGGTTTATATATATGAGAGTTTTGTTGGAAAGTAAGAAAGTTTTCAAACGTTGATCGCAACTTTTTTCTTCGTTTATTTCTGAGCTTGAGTAGGTAGTTTTGTAGAAAACTTGTGTGAAGTCAGGTAGGGGTTCTGGACCCATCGACTGTGAACCATAGTTCTTTATTTTCAGTCCATAAATATATATTTCGTTGTTTTGAATTCTTGTGAAAAAATAGGTAGAGGCTCCTGGTACACCGAGTTTTGGTCACTCTTATTAATCTTTCTTTGGTTAGCAAAAAATGGTGTACTAATTATAAAATTGACTGAAAGTGGTTACTGTCGTTGAATTTCTTTTAGTTATTTCTCTCTATTTCACATAATGGAAATCTTCTCTGTTTATTTAATAATTTGTTATATTGAACATTAGAGTCTAAATCTCCCACTTACTTAACTTTATAATAGCATTAGTGTTTGGAATGACAAACTAGATTATATAGTGTTTGGTAGTTACAATTATGAATAATATTACTTGCCTACCTATAATGAATTATATTTGGCATAGGTTCTATTAAACATTTCTTTGTTTATTTCATATACAGTCGTAGCAAAAGGCCTTCTTGCCTACACTCTATCAGGTTTAATTATTTTCGTTATTCAATTGAGCATTAACTCTTTCAACTAGATGTTGTAAGTGTTTACTATATTTATTAATTAGAATACCTAAGTTTAACATTTCTCTCCTACTTACCAAAATCAAGATGTTCTATAATTCTCAACAAGCATGGGTTATTAATTAAAATTATCACGTGTTTTCATTTAACTATCATTAGGCAGAGTTAACTAGAAAATGCAAATTAGATTTCATACTTAATTTTTTTTTTGTAAATTAGGCTACTTCTATTATTATACAAAATGTTACAGAACGATTACAATGAGGCTTGCCTCAAAATCACCATGCTGAGATGGATTTAACACAACTGGACACCTGACCTTGGTAACCAGAAGACCAACATTTGTCCCAGACCCAAAACTGGAGAACCCACAGAGTGCCAAAAAACCATACTGACAAAGAGGCTGTCCCTATCTTGCCTACAGACATCGACATTGACCCAACAATGTATCAGATGAAAACTAAAACAGCATACATAGTCGCGCATGGAAGCCGCATTCGACTCAAAACAGCTAAGTTTAGCTTCAACTTTGCAAAAAGAGCTCCTATGACATAATAGGTAACAAGACATATCAGATATAACCAGACATAAGAGATAACAAGACATAACAGAGACCAGTACCACCACCCTTGCGCTCTGGAGATCTTCTCAGGTATCCACAGAAGTGGAGGGCTGCTCTTCCACCACCCTGCAGCCATACTGATCCGATGCGCTAGAGTCCGTGTAGGGTGCATCATCTTTCGCTGGTTCACTTGGTCCTGCCACCACCACTGCACACGAGGCTTCCGCACGTTGAGCTCTTCATTCCGCAGGCTGACATAGGATTGGAGACAGAGACCTTCGTTCCGCAGGCTGACATAGGATTGGAGACGGAGACCTTCATTTTGCAGGCCGTTCGGCTGGAGCTTCATGTCCACATTTCTCAATGCGCACCGAGACATAGTAAGTGGCGTTGTCCAATAAGCAGGGGAAACTGAACTGGGTAGAGGGATGCGAGCTATGCCCACAAACATCAACACAGGCATGCCCCCTACTTCGTCCACAGCCTCGCCCTTCGACCCTTGAATCGATTCCATCTGAGGATGAATCCGAGGGGTGCGGAGAACACCGAGGGATGGATCTACCTCTAGCGCCACCCCTAGACCCTCCTCTGCGGCTAGGGGGGTGAAGCCGTTCGCGCGGCATATTACCAAGCAGCAGAAGCAGAAATGGCTTAAAGAAGCTGGATAGGAATTTACACAGGGGAGCTGGAGCAGACAGGACACAGGGAGGCTAGAGCGGTGATGAGACAGAGAACAATGGCTGCAAGAAAACGGGAGAAATTTAGCCGTGATGGAATGCCCCAAATCACCCATAAACATGAAATTGACCAGATGGAACGTCCCAAATCGCCCAGACCAGCTCCGAAGAGCGCGAAGATGACTAAGACGGTGGAGCAGACTTACAGAGAATGAGACCAAGGCCGTCAGAGATGAGGGCTGAGGTCTGAACCCCCAAGCACGCCTCCAAACCCCAGAAATCAATAGAAAGACTTCCCAACAAAGAAACCAAAGAAAAACAACATGCAAAGCTTGAATGAGAAGGTAGATGACCAGTGCCTACTCGCAGTAGTTATACTGCGCGGCACCTCCTTCGTCCATGTGTGAACCAATGCGAATGACTTGCAACCCGAAGGCCGACGGAAGAGCAAGCGAGCGAGAGCAGCTGCTATGGACGACGGAATGGACTGTGAAATTATTACAACCTTGCAAATGAACCTCGGCTATATGCCTCACCCACGGTGGAATGAATGCAGGCTTTAACTGTTGAGGACAGTTGGTGGGACTGGGCTGCCACTTGCCCAGTGGGAGTCCCACCACTGTCCTTTCCCTCTTAACTAACAGCCGCAGTTGGGAGTTGCAGGTCTTGAAGCACCAGGGAGTGGAAATCCTGTTGAAGTTGTATGTCCCCTGCATCATGGAGAGTACCTGTGTAGTGAGGACGTTGAGTATCGACCCCTTGATTGGCCAATCTATCTGCAACTCGGTTGGCCGTTCTTCTAACATGTTTGAACAGGATGTTGTTAGGGCGTCGAATCTGTTCCTCCAGAGTCTCGAGCCGGCTTAGGAGCCTCCAGCTAGAAGCTTTCTTGGCTGCTGTATTTCCTGCTTGAATTCTAATGGCAGCGTTGATGAGAATCAGAGAATCTCCCTCCACCTCCAACGGATTTTTTTTTTTTTATCTTCCAAGCATATTCCTTTCCATAAGCCTTCGAGTTCCACAGCATTGTTGGTGTTTCTGCCTAGCGAACCATAATAAATGTGCTCAACCGTTCCTTTGTCATTTCTGATTACTGCTCCATATCCTGCCGGGCCAGCATTTCCTTTAGCTGCCCCATAAAAATTCAATTTGTAAATGGAGCTGGCTGGGAGGGACCATTGAGAAGGGGAGGAGGATTTGGGGGTAGCTTTGGAATGGTTTTGCAGAGAACGGGGTATGTTGAGATTCCAGGCATTTCAAATGGTCTGTTCTTGGTGGGAAGTGGGTCAGTCAGCTTCTTGCCAAGGTTGGAGCCCCAACGTTTCCTGGAGGTTCTGCTTTAAGAGGAGCCATAGGATTTCTATGGATCGTCTACTATTGATGGAGACCCTATTGTTTCTTTCCTTCCATACGATCCAATAGAGAAATCCTGGAATGAGATTCGATAAAGAATTCAGAATGGGTCTTTGATAAGGGTGCTTGGGCCAAGTTCTGAGAATGGAGGTGATGTCTTCCTGCTGGATCCTTGTTTTGTTACTGCATTGGTTCACCTTCTCCTAGAGCAGAGCAGCTAGGGGACAAGATTCCATTAGATGCATGATGGTTTCCGAGTGGGCGGTGCAGTTGGGGCATCTTGAGGGACCTATGAAGCCTCTTCTTTGAAGATTATCCCAAGTTAAGATGTGTTTCTTGCTTAAGAGCCATAGGAAGGTTGATACCTTGGGCCATAATCTGGATTGCCAGATGTGATTCCATAGCTGATCCTTTTCTGTTTGGCTTTGATCATATCGTATTGTGTATGCTTCCTTGGTTGTGAAGGTTCCTTTAGAAGTATGGCCCCACCTTAGTTTTTCCTGCTGATTCGAAAGCTTGATTTGTCTTTGATTGAGTTCCTGATCTATGTCCTCATAAGTCTCTCCATGCTAGTCTGTTTGGCAGGAGCTTGCAGGTTTCCATTGTTGGAAGTCATGAAGCGCTTGCTGCTTCTAGTATTGGGAGATCTTGCTGAGATTGGATTGCTGCAAATGGTTCTGCCAGAGAGGTTTGTGAAAGATCGAGGCCAGTTTTGGTAGTTGCTGCCACGAGTCCTTCCAAAACCTCGCTGAGTTCCCCGAGTGAATTTCCCAAAAACTATACTCTTGGATAAATGTACAGTGAATTTTTGCCGAATTCCATATCATGGAACTTGAGGTGCTCGGACAAATTCTGATGAGCTCGTCCCATTGGCTTCCGGGCGCATACTTAGCTTGCCAGATCTTTGCCCAAGGGACGTGTGGCTTCACCAGCCAGTTCCACCATATTTTTGCTCCTATAGTACAATTGCTTTGTAAGGGATCCCATAGTCCTAGACCGCCATTGGATTTCGTTTGGCAAACCTCTGTCCATTTGACGAGAGCCCATTTCCTGTTGAGTCCTGTGGATCCCCAGAGAAAACTTCTTTGAAGGTTACGAATGGCCTTGAGCACCCATTTTGGAGCTGCCAATATGGAGAAGAGATACAAAGGCATAGCTTGGAGGATTGATTTGATCAATATGATTCGGCTGGCAATATTGAGCGATCTGTAGGTCCAAGAGGAGAGTCTAGCTTCCAGTTTATCTAGCAGCATACGCCATGAAGCATTCTTTAGCGCAGAAGCCATGAGGGGAGCTCCCAAGTATTTGGATGGCAACGTTGCAATTGAAAAGCTGAGAATGCGAGCAATGTTGCGTTGCGTGGAAATAGGAGTGTTAAAGAAAAATAGCTGAGATTTGTTAGCATTGATCGAAGTTCCAAAGGCTTCAGAAAAGAGAGTGAGCAAGGCTTGAAAGGCTTTTGCTTCATGAGAAGAAGGATGGCCAAAAACGATCGTGTCATCCACGAATTGTTGATGAGATAAGGGACGAAGATCATGAATTGCTATGCCTTTGATTGCCTGGGAGGAGACTGCGTGATGGATAAGGTGACTGAGCCCTTCCGCCATAAGAACAAAAATGAATGGGGATAGGGGATCCCCTTGACGAATGCCTCTCGACGGACAGAAGGGAGTAGACAGAGATCCATTGAGGAGAACCGAGAAGCAGGGAATGGTGATGAGGTTTATGATCCAGCGGGTCCATGTAGCATTGAGTCCGAAGGATAACAACACTTGGTGGATGTATTTCCAACTGAGCTTGTCGAAGGCTTTGGAGAGATCAAGCTTCATGGTCATTCCCGGATTTTTGAGAATTTTTAAAGAGTGAATCACTTCGTTAGAAAGGATGATGCCATCCATAATTTGTCGCCCCTCGACATAGCTTGTTTTCTCCGAAAGGATGAGAAGAGGGAAAAGAGGCTTGAGCCTATTAGCCACTACTTTGGAGATGAGTTTATAGATGACATTACAAAGGGAAATCAGCCTGAATTTGTCCGGTGTATTTTCTTCTTCGCCTTTTTGAACCAGAGCAATGAAGGTCGAATTAAGAGAGGGAAGAACCTAGTGCATAGAGCGAGATTCTTCGACTAATTCAAGCACTTCAATGCTGATCATATCCCAAAATTCATGAAAACAATTGGAGGTGAAACCATCAGGTCCAGGAGCCTTACCATATTTGAGTTGGGCCATTGCTTCTTCTACTTCTTGCAAGGAGATTTGTTTCAGGAGATTTTGATTTTGATCTTCCATGATTATCTTGGGGATATGTTGCGTGACCGCTCTTATGGCTGGTGCTCTGCTACTTGCTTGCTCTTTGAGTGCTTCCTGGAAGTATCCTTTGAATTCTTTTTCCATATCTTCATGCTTTTCTATTCGTTCCCCTTGACTGTTGTTGATGAAGGCAATGTTGTTATGCATTCGTCGTTGAATGGTGGAACGATGAAAGAATTTTGTATTCTTTTCCCCTTCCTTTAGCCACCTGATTCTGGATTTTTGGCGCCAAAAGATCTCCTCCTGTAACCTTTGAGCTTCTAGTTCTGTCCAAAGGGAGTGCTCCTTGGCTGCTAATTCTTCTGTTCTTCCTTCCAATATGATGGTTTGCTGAAGAGAGTTCATATTCTGCTCCAAGCTTTTTCGTGCGGCCAGGATATCACCAAATTGTGATTTGTTCTAGGCCTTAATCACTTGCTTGATATGTCTGAGTTTTTTTTGAAATTGGAACATTTTGGTGCCTGATGGGGGGATGAATGACTACCACGCTGCTTGTACCATATCTTTGAATGTTGGGTGAGAGAACCAGAAGGACTCGAAGCAGAATGGGAAATTGCATTATTTACCTGGATGCGTCCATTGGGGCATGATGGGCCAATGATCAGAGCCTCCTTGTGGGAGTATGGAGGCATGAATATCCCCTCCCATATGTATGGCATTATCTGAAATGAGAAATTGGTCCAGCCCGGACGCGATGTGATGAACTCCTTTACGTTTTTTTTCCAGGTGAACGTACTGTTTGAGGTTTGCACGTCTATAAGCTGATTACCTTGAATGAACTCTTTGAGTCCTGCGCTGTCCTCCTCTAACCTCGAGCGTCCTCCTTTTTTTTCCTTTACATTGGTGATGATGTTGAAATCTCCCCCGCTTATCCATAGAGGGTACTGTCTGTTTTCATTGAGCGTTGTTATTGCTTCCAGCACCTCCAATTTTTGCTGTAAATCTTGCGGAAAATAGGTATTGGTGAGTAAACCATGCAACTCCATTCCTAGGATATGAAATGTAGCTTGTATGAAATTATGGGAGGCATGAAAATATTGCATTGTAAGGATCTGCGGATTCCAAACTATTGCTAGTCCTCCTGAGGCTCCTACCACATCCACTAAGACGGATCTACTGCCGTTCCAAGCTTTTTTGAGGATTCTTTCAAGGGAGACATTTGTACTTTTTGTTTCCTGTAGGAAAACAATAGCTGGTTTCTCTAACTGAATCATGTTTTTTAGCATTCTGTGTTTTGAGGGGCTATTGAGCCCTCTCATATTCCATGAGATGAGCTTCATGAGCAACAATGGGGTTGGGGCTTGTAGAACTTCGTCAGCTTTGGGAATCTCCCCGATTCCATTAAGATCTCACCAAGGATGATAGTTCTTTGCAGATCAGTTTTGCGTCCTCTTTTCTTAGTTTCTTTGAGGATTTTCTTTCCATCCCATGGACTGCCTGCCTGTATACCTAGACATTTACTGTGTTGAGCTTTGATGAGAACCCCTTCTAGTTGATCTATTTCCCAGGGAGGTATGTTGTTGTATTCTTTCTGCTTGCATGCTATTTCTAGCTTGAGAATTTCCAGGCCATCTAGACTCACAATCTCTGGATCTTCCTCCATTATTATAGGAATGTTCTAGGGGTCCTCTGTACTGCCGTCTTGCAGGCTCAAAGCTAAGGCTGCATCAAGATCCATTGAAGAGGGTTGCGGGTCCGCTTCTGAAGCCGGTACTGACGATTCTGAAGAGAGAGGGACTCCCTCGAGCGAGGAGGAAGAGGGATCCATTGTAGATTTGAGAGGCTGGGATTCTGTAAGGTGAGCTGGGGAGGCTTGAGAGTCATTCAAAGGCTTGTCTGAGGGGTCTTGAGGGGTGAGGATTTGAAAGTGGCTCTGGGATTCCGTCATCTTGGATTTGGAGGGAGCTGCCGAGTGCTTTTTGGCATGACTTCGGTGAGTGGTTACCTTTGTAAAGCCTTCTGAGTCTTTGGGAGCTTCATTGGTTTCAGATTTGATCTGAATGTTCAAGGGGCACTCCCTAAAGAGATAACCATGCTCATGGCATTTGCGGCATCGAAAAGGGATGTGTTGATAATCTAAAGGTTGTTTCCATTCAAAATAATCATGAAAGAGACTTACCGAGTCTGCAAGGGTTTTTTTCAGTTGCATCTGGATGCAGATCCTGGCATAGGAGGTGAATCTTCTATTCTTGGTTTCCTTTGCCACTTTGATGAAGGTTCCAATGCTTTCGCCAATGTCCCTTAATGTTTCTTCTCTCCAGTATTCTGAGGGTAAGGAATACATACGGATCCATACTAGTGCATGACTTAGATCCTCGGTATCGGGAATGAATCTAGGCTTCCAATCTTGGAGGAAAAGACCCGAGGAGTTGAAGAAATACTAGCCACCTTCAAAGATTCTTGTCTTATCCTCGAGGTAGTAGAATATTGTTGTAAAGAAGCCTTTGGGGCCTAATAGAAGTGAGACTTGTCCTTTGGGCTTCCACTTGGAGGTGATCCATCCGTGCAGATCTTTTTCCGTAGGCCAGAAGCCAAGAAATTTTCCTATCAGAGCATGATCCTTCAGGTATTGTATTTCTCCGTTAATACGATGGCTGGGCAGTTCCACTTTGATGCGTTCTGTGGCCTTTGGAATACAAGAGGTTGAGGTCACTTTTGGCTGTGACGTCTCCGTCTCAGTATCATCCTTTTCCCGTGTGTCTCGTATCTCCACTATTGCGCCATTCTGTGTTGGGCTCTGATCACGACCAGAGCTGTTGCCAGTTGAAATCAGGGGTATTGAGGAGTCGGTGAAGTCTGATGGTCAGGATGATGTAGGAGGGGGGGAAATGACCCCACCCCTCCTGCCAGGCGGGTCATAATGAGTTAAAAAAAAAAACCAAACGCCCTCGGACTGGACTGCCAGAGGCACTGTACAAAGGGGTGGTGCGTAGGTTGCAAGGGCATAGGTCTAAACATCGGCTGCAGAGGTCAGAGTGCGGCGGCTAGGGTTCAAGCAATAAAAATATCGATTTCCTACTTAAATTACTGTAAGGATCTTTTACTTATTTGTAGTTCACTATTTGCAAGATTTGGTCCTACTAGACCTTGCTATTCGATGTTTTGCCTCCCAAACTTGAGACTACTGCTGCATCACATGAAGGTTTGTCTAACCTATCAGCATAAATTTTTCCTCCTTCCTCTCCTTTCTAAATTCGAGATCTCAGATACGATTATCATCTTGATCTTCTTGAATAAATCCTCAAGAATTCAATGAGGAACAAGTAACTGTCTTTCTAACTAATTTAGTAAGTAAAATAATATTTAAACAAAAGAATTTAAATTCCCAAAATAATTTTTATTACTCAAAAAATAAATAAATAGATGTGCAGTAACATAAATATTTACAAATTTTGGGGATATCACAAATGCTTATGATGGATTGATGCCTATTGACATTGGCATTGTTTAACTTATAAAAAAATAGTCTTTTTCACCACCAAAATCAACAAATACAATTTCAAGATTTTTTGTTGTTCAAAATACATTTTTAAATGCATAGATAAATTCATGAGCCCAAAAAGCCTTTTCGGCCCTCAAATTATGAAGATTAAACAATTTAAACTCATGTTTGACTATGCCATGGACATTTACTAGTCATTTAAACAATTTAAACTTCACATTTACTAGTCATTTAATTTATATGGTCATACTAGTTAAAAAGTTGACTGTTAACCTTAACATTTATAATCCACAAAATATCAGGAATTATTTTGGGTTTACATGCTTTCATTCCAAATTAAACGTTAAAAAAATAAAAGAAAGTTAAAATAATTTCCAACCAATTTAAATTCATGTTTGACATTTACTATTCATTTAATTTACTAGTAAAAAGGTTGACCGTTAACCATTTAATTTAAATGGTCATACTAGTAAAAAGGTTGACTGTTAACCTTAACATTTATAATCCACAAAATATCAGGAACTATTTT
This sequence comes from Pinus taeda, assembly GCA_000404065.3. Classification (NCBI taxonomy): domain Eukaryota; kingdom Viridiplantae; phylum Streptophyta; class Pinopsida; order Pinales; family Pinaceae; genus Pinus; species Pinus taeda. Next base: position 14,981 of record APFE030595450.1, on the reverse strand, counting down.
GGGTTTCCATGCTTTCATTCCAAGTTAAACGTTAAAAAAATAAAAGAAAGTTAAGCAATTTCCAACCAATTTAAATTCATGTTTGACATTTACTATTCATTTAATTTGCTAGTAAAAAGGTGAAACGTGAACCATTTATAATCCACAAAATATGGGGAAGTATTTTGGGTTTCCATGCTTTCATTCCAAGTTAAACGTTAAAAAAAAAAAGATAATTAAAACAATTTCCAACATCCACCAAATGTTAATGTTAGCAACCATGTCTTATGGAGATGGTACTCATTTTCCCGTATTTTCCTTCCACTTTACAAACATAAAGAAAAGGGAAGAATTTAAAACCATTTCCAACATCCACCAAATGTTCCCCTCTAGATCAAGGCTCCATAACTGGGGTCAATTTTTTACCCAAATTAGTTAAATGAACATGAAAAATAAAAGATAAAACTATTTCCAACATGCACCAAATGTTTCCCATTGGAAGAAGGCTAAATAGTTACGGTCAATGTTTTACCAATTTAGTTAAATGAAAAAAAAAGATGTTTCCAACATCAACCAAATGTTTCCCTTTGGAATAACTCTCCATAATTAAGGTACATGTAATGAGGGTTAACCGTTTATAATTCACGAAATATGGGGAAATACTCTGGGTTTGGTTCTTTCATTCATGTTTCCCTTTGGGGCAAGGCTCCGTAATTAGGACCATGTTTTATCGAAATGGAATGGTACTTCGATTTTCCTGTACTTTGTTCTTTCATTCCAAGTTAAATATAAAAAAGAAAAAAAAAATTAAAATAATTCCAACATCTACAAAATGTCTCCCTTTAGGGCAAGGCTCCATAATTAACTACCATGTTATACAGAGATGGTATTTTTCCATACTTTGTCCTTTCATTCCATGTGAAACCTTAAAAAAAGGTTAAAGTAATTTCCAAAAAAAAAGTTAAAATAATTTCCAAAAAAAAATGTGAAAATAATTTCCAACATTAGGGACCATGCTTTATGGAGATGGAATGGTACTCCGATTCCCCCTACTTTGTTCTTTCATTCCAAGTTAAATGTAAAAAAAGATTTCCCCCTACTTTGTTCTTTCATTCCAAGTTAAACATAAAAAAACAAAGAAAAGGGATAAAATAATTTCCAACATCATGTTTTCCTTTGCGGCAAGGCTCCATAATGTACTTTGTCCTTTCATTCCAAATTAACGTTAAAAAAAGAAGGAAAAAAAAGTTAAAAGTGTATTTCTTTATGTTCGTATTCTTCTGCAAAATTTAGCAAAGAAATTTTTTGTCTGTATGAAAATAATGTAGTTTTCAGAATGTTCCAATTAGCAGTTGCATAATTTTGTGAATTTTCTATAGATTTATTGTGTAATTAGTGGATGTGCATGTTGATGGATATAAAAATTCGATTGGTGGTTGAGTGGTGATTGGATTGTGTCAGAAATGGTTAGAAATATTGAGATTCCTAGTATCTTAGCCAATGAGATTCAACTTTTTGTAATTGATTTCATTGTTAGAATTAGGGTTTTCTTGTGGATATAAATAGAGCATGATGTAAGGCTAGTGAAAAGAATGGTTGGCCAAAGACCAAGGGTGGTGTAATGAGTGCATTCGTCTTAGGTTTAGATTAAGTTCAAAAGTAATCATAATATAGCTTTGCATTTAGTGAAGAATATAAAGAATGATGAAGATCAAAGGATGGTTGGTTTTTCTAGTTATGGCTTTTAAGGTAAAATATTTGTCTACTATGGATATCTTTGTGTTTGTGATTATCTATTTTCCACTTCAATTCTTCTCTATAAAGTTTCATGGTAATTGTGCCATAGAGCATATTTCATGACTCAATCAACTCAATTTTTGGTCTAAGAGAAATACATGCAGTATTTATGAGCCAAATAAATTGGATATTGAAGCTCAGTAGGACCAACATTTCGTATCAAAACATGGTAAAATTTTTTGTGTATACCTTACAATGAGCGTCACAGATTTTAGTAACATATTAGAAAAATGAAGAGAAGAGATTTTCTACAACAAAATTTTGTTCATTTTTCTATTCACCAATTTAATTTTCAACATAGAAACAAACGAAGGATTCATCTAAATATGGATACATTATCTTATCCCAATCACAACAAATTGAGAGAATATGTCAATCACACACTAAACTAGGAGCTAATTTAGCTATCATTCGACAATCTCCAAAACCTAGCCAAAAATGTTATTTATTTAAATACATTCTCTACTTATAATCAATATTATAAAAAATTGAGTCACTAAATACTAGCAGAAAAGGGAAATATGAGTCAACTATTCTAATACAATAACTACGAAGACTCATCCCTCTATCAATTTTTTTGGTTTATTCTTTTTTTCTAAGATGGGATGAGAGTTTCACATTGTAGGGTGCTCACTTAGTCAAAAGTATCATCTTGGTATGGTGGGAGCCAAAGTTGGTGGGGGTAAAGTGAGTTCTAAAGTCCTCTGCTTGATATTTTTCTTTGATGGAGGCATTCCTGTTTGGTCTTTATCTCTTGGTGGTATATAGTGTGTAGGTCACATGGATTTTAGTGCTAGTGTGGCCATGGGTGGGAGAAAGAGGAAGCACAATGTGGGGGTTGCTGGGATTTCTTTCTTAGGACACTCCAACCATTCTTCTAGGGAAACTAATAAAGTGTGCAAGGTTGTGAAAGGTCATGAATATAAATGTTCTGAATTGGCCAGAGAGGACATGGAAAAGCTCGAGGAGTAGTTATAGGCTAAGAGGTTGAGCCTGTTTGAGGCCTAGGTTTTTTAGGAGGCTCATGGATGTGTATTGAGCCTAATTCACTCGTGCACAATAGAACTAGGTTTTTCAAAATTGTTGAAGCATACGGGTTAGTTAAGACCCCTAACTACACAAGCTTTAGTGAAGAACAAGACATACTAGAAAGACATTTTACACATAATTCAAATTTTTTAAAGCAAATTTGAAGCAATATGAAAAAATGTCTTTAGATTTGAAATTCCAATGACTTAGGTATCAAATGGAGTAGTCACTCTGAAATAAGAAAATGAGCTAGATGATACTTAGTCCAGCCTAATTATTCTTGAGAATCATAAATTGCCTCAATATTATCCAAAGAATATAAAAAGATCACAAAAAGCTATATAGATATGTTGAGAAGAGAAGTTGTAACTCCTATTTATATGATTTTTATTTTAAGTACTATTAACTTCTATTTTATAAAAATATTTATAGAGAATATAAAAATATAATC